>JAFVLL020031386.1:46214-72345 GCA_021397915.2 Tor tambroides
TTAATTATTATTAAAAAAAAAAAAAAAAAAAAAAAAAAAAAAAATTCTACCAAGAAATTGTGCATCCCTACTTGCCTTAAAGATGTGATAGTAAAAAACAAAGAAACATTTCCAAGTTGTTTAACTCTGAACAATATTATTTTTTCTAATAATGCTATAAAATGTATTATACCTGCAGGAATCTTGTCACATCGACGATGACATTCCTGAAGACGTAATCTTCCTTTTGGCAGTCAAACCAGCCAAGCTTGGTGATTCTGGCATAGAGCTGGATCAGGGCTTGTGTCACGAAGGCAGCAAGCTTTGGCCGGGTCGCCAGATAATTGAGAACATAATTTCCTGAGAAACCAACGTGACATTTATTTCAAAAATGTGTCTTTTCTGGGTTTTGGGGTTCTAAATCTCGTGGTTGATCTGATAAACTTACGAATGTCAATGCGCTGCTCCAGGGGAAGTGGGTTGCTCGTACGAGACACCAACTTGGAGAGACACGTTGCAGCCAACAACTGCGAGTACGAGGACTGTAAAGATTTTACAAATACAGTGTCACGTTAAATAGTTGCTTACCTCAAAGTAATGGACTTGGATTTTCGAGAAAACTGTTGTCAGATCAATTCAGATATCTTGTTTTTCTCAGTTCTCAAAAAGTTTAATTCTTACACTCCCACTTTCCAGCAACAACTGGCATTTACTCAGGCAGTCGGGACTGTTGGTGAACTCCACCAGAGCTTTCTCGGCCTGTAGACGTGTGGTGGTGTCTGTGGTCTCATATAGCTGCTTGCACAGGATCTCTAGCTGGGCTAGGCTCTGAAAAAGAGACCCACATGAGTTTAGTGAAAACACATTCAGAGGATATTTGTGAGATGAACCAATAAAGCTATGTCTAAACTGTTTATAAAAAAAATAGTTTAGGTGTGTAAATAAAGTTTACTTGCAGAAATGTGTAAATATTCAAATTAGATAATGAATATGGTCAATGACATTCATTTATCCGCATCTATTCCTTTTTTGTAAGTCGCTTTGGATAAAAGCGTCTGCTAAATAACTAAATGTAAATGTAAATGTAAATCTATTACTTTTTTTAAATCAAAAATACAACGACCTGAATACAACAATTCTGACATAAGTATGTTTTTAATATCTGCATTAAAATCTATTTGAATACTTTTTTAGGGGATAATTAAAAAAATGTCAGGATAATTTAAGTTTAAAGTAATAGGACAATCTTTAATTATTTCTTTAAAATATAAATTTGACAATTTCTTTAACAAAACTTTTGTGTGCCAAATCATAAGTCATGTGGTTTTGAATCAATAAGTGTCAAACTATCCTAAAATATTAAATAATTTGGCCTGTTTATGACAAGGCTAGTTTAGGCATCATATGGTGCAACTCAAAAACATTTATAAATTAGTAATTCACAATATTTGTATAAAAATACTTTTACTTTAAGAAAAATAAAATTTAAAAAAGCAAATATTTTCTGAAAAAAAAAAAAAGAGATAAAGATGCATTCAAGGTTTAGGGAAATCTGATATTAATTTTTACTTACAAAAGTTACAGCACATTACATTTTTAGTGTCATTAAATTGCTCCAATTGCTTAGAACTGTAATAGCGCAACTCCTCAACAAATAACGCAATTTGAAATATCATTAGCTATGTTTCCATCCAAAGTTGAGAATTTAACATTTATAAATCTTAAATTGGAATATTGCATAAAACATTAGTGAATAAAGCACCGTTCCCATCTAATGAGTCAAAGAGAACAAAATCGTCACTTCCTCTTCCTTTCGCACATGTCAAAAACCATCTCAAGCAAGCGTAAATCCTTTTTGCGAATTAAGGGATTTTTTTTTTTTTTTTTACACATTTGGCATCTCCATTGCTTGTTTCTGATGCAATACTTCAAAATGCGCACAAGTCTTAAGATAGAGAGCTTCAGAATCTTCTTGTACAATTAAAACTTCAAACATCAGGATTATGAAAAACTAGTTCCATTAAGCAAATTAATGTGCAGACATCACATCCACAAGTTATTGTTCTAGGTCACAGAGGGAGTATCTGGTTCATGCAAGCATGAAAGACTATATGGTGATTGGAGAAAAAGTCAGCGATACACTTTGGCAAAACATAGAGGAGCAATGAAAGAGCTAACTCGTGTTATGTAGCAACAAGCCTCTGACTCTAAACACTTCTTTGTTCCCTTGTGGAGCATAACTATACAAAATCAGCATCAGCAGAAAAACAGCAGCTTCAACAAATGCACAGCCTCAATGAAAAACTTCAAGTTTATTATGCTAAAAAATTCTAAACTAATGAACTCAGTAGCCTACAGAGTTATTTCTACATTTTTATTGCACTCAGCAAATAAATCTCATGTTAAATAAACAGTTTAATCCTCTAGAAACACACACTTTCTTGTGCCAACTTTAAGTTGGTTCCTCGTGTCCATGTACATATATGCTTGATGCAACATGCTGATAACTGAATCAAGAGACCCTAGAAGAACAGGGAGGACCCCTAAACATACAAGACAAAAATGCAAGATAAAATGCAGGCTGTATTTGCAAGGAACTGCACAGAAAAGATAAGACACCTCAAAGTTGAAAAACCTAAAATGAAAACACCATGCATTGGTTTTTACTAAAACTAACATCAATCCACCTGTTCACACCAACCTAAAACAACATATCAATAACCACCCTTAACATGCTTTGAACATTCTGCATTCAATGTTTAAGTGTACTTAAATGCTTCTGAATTATATTACAATTTTTCAATAAACAAAGTTTAAAGCTGCCAAACAAAAAAGGAATTGAATGTTACAAGCCAGAAATACTGCTGAGCCATATCAACTTACTGGCTTCACAACATGTTCTTTGATAGTTATGTACACACACATATATTGAAGCATTATTTGGTTGGTTTAGGTCTAAAACAAGTGTATTACACTACTAATATGTGATCCGCAAACGGCCTTTAAGACACAGAGCTGCTCCGATGGTAATTAATAATCTATTACTGCAAATGGAGTGGCTTCTTCACCACCTACAGAGTAACAGGACGCGTGGCAACAACACTGGAAAGCTCATGTTTACTGTTGCCTGTGCACATGAGAGTCAGGTTAACAAAAGTATGGTCCCCCACTTCATTAAATTTCATGGGAATAAGCAGTTATTCAACACTGTGTTTCACCTCGAGACCTCCTTAACCTTTGCCCTCAAATATGACCTTTCTTGTAGTTTGTCATGAGCAGCTTGTGTACAAGTTGACGTATGACAAGCAGCCGCTGTGTTTGAAAACATGGTGTATGGTGTTTAACGGACCAGTCATGTCCAAAAATGCTGTCTAGCTGGGGTAGTTTTCAGGAAACAGCTATACTGAGAGAATGAGAAGAAAAATTATTTATTTTAATTCTGGGCCGACTTTATCTGTCAGTTACGCCTGAGACGACTTTGGTTGCCAAGTTGTCTTTATTAACCCCTCAAGTTATCAAGATTATTATTAGGACAGTCTTATCAAGTATAATTAAAACGAAATACATTATAGTAAATGTACTAAAATTTCGATTAATAAACATCTCTAAACATTCTATAGAGAAAATAAAACATTAAATATTACATATAATACAGAGAAAATTGCTCACAAAAGACATTTCTGGTTGGCTGCCTTCACTTCATCCAGTCATTTAACTCTCCTTAAACACTACAGGTAATGTAAAAATGACTTTTTCAACACTATTACCTATTTACAATTCGCAGGAGATGTTAGCATACATATCGTTTCTATAATTTTGAAGAAAAACTCATTTCTAGTCGGGCTTTTGGTTTGACGAGGCGGTGCGCGGGAGAATCTCATGAGTTAGCACGCGAGCTACAGGCTAACAGCGAAACCGGACACATTTGCGTCCAGCAATAACAGAATGACAGATAACTGAATGCAAATACGCTTTTGGGCTAACCGAGAGGCTTTTCTCTTGGAAAAAGCCTCGCTGAGCTCGAGTTACTATCGCTTGTGTATACAAGGCCAGTGTATTATTGCAATGCAAGCGGTTGGATGAGGGATGATGCCTTGTTTACAATGTAAAACACCACTGTTGCTATAGAGTTACGTGCAATTTAATATAAACGATCTCTCGGGATCTAACGATCTCTGCTGCTTAAAATAAAATACTTTGCATTTTGCTTCAAAACAACTTTCACCCATGCTGCAGAGTTGTGTGTTAGCCTGGATCACAGAGTTAAAATCAACATGATGACAGGCCACAAGTCAACACTTGATAATCGCATCCAATAAAGCATGCGAGTGAACCTCTCCCGCCGCGCGACGCATGCATTTATAACGAACACGTACGCATCGCCGAAATAAGCCTCGGGATCTATCGTTAGACTGCAGTGGATCATATTTCATGAATTTAATAATAACAAAACAAAATCATTTACTTACCTGCACATGATCCGCCATTTTGCTCCATTCATGCTCCTCTCACTCCCCCTGACAATGAGCATGCGCGCATCTGCCCACGATCACGGGAACATTTACGCAATTGACGCACGTAGTGATAAAGCCAGATGTTCGCTCGGGGCTTCGTGAATCCTGTTACGGCAGACTGCCACCGCCGAAACCAACGCCGGAAAGAGCCTTTGTTTACATGCTTCTTAAAGTGAAACTGCGAATTCAGATATTAGAGGTCACGTGGATTTATCGTTCTAAAAATACCTAAGCGTGATTGACAGTGCTTATTGTGAAGTTGAGAAATAATGCTATTAATTGTTCAAAGAGGCTTCTGCGGCCGTTCTGACGCTGAAGGCTACACCTGTTGTAAACGTGCAAATACTATTAAGGGGAATTAGAACGTTTTAAAGACAAGTTTTTTTTAATTTTTTTTTTATATATATAAAAATTATGTACTTTTTGGGAGATAAAGACTCTAGACATATTGCTTTCTGTATTTTAATTTACATGGAGTGGGTTGCCCCTCAGGGATGCCGCCATATTGACATCACATGACTAGCTGTTATGCAGCTGACTGATTTAATCATATTAACAACACCAATAATACATTTTCTGTATTCATATTCCCTTTCCTCTGACTTCTTACCATGGTTTGTGAAGCAACAACCAAAGATGTAAATTTCCATACATTTTTAATAATGACTAGGCCTATTTATATGTTGTCTTTTTTAATGTAGCCTACTTAGGCCTACATAAACACCTTAAATAAGAATGTACAGTTATTTTTGGATTGAGTTTAATTCATTAGGCTTAACTTAAATAAAAAGCATATTGTGATAAATAAGAGGGATTTTGTTGGGAAGTTAGGAACATTGCTAAGTAGTTCTTGATGTTTGCTAGCTTCTTAATAAAGTTGTATGGGTTGTTGTACCCAATAAGTAGTTATTTTTTAGTATTTTTTTATTTCAGTGAAATGAATGTACTATACTTTAGTTTTATAATGTTTTTTACTTTTAATATTTTGTATTATTATTATTATTATTTTTTTTTTACAATTAACCACTTTTTGAGCGTAAATTAAATTTCCAACTTAAACGTAAATCTTAAATTCGGAGCACAGACTTAAGTTTGGTTTCTTTAAATAAGAAAAAACAGCTTTCGGTAAGATTTTCTTTGGGTGCTGTAAATGTTTCCACTAGATGAAATTCCTTCCCATTCCTTACCAATGTGTTTTGTTTTTGACCATGAACTGTACAAATGTGACTATGTTCTTCAGCACCATTTAACCTTTCAAATCAAAAATGTGTGTGTGTGTGTGTGTGTGTGTGTGTGTGTTCACATAGCAAATGCTAAAACATTTACCAAGTTTCGTACTATTCTGAAAAAAAGAAAGAACCCCCCCCCCAAAAAAACAAACAAACAAAAAAAAACCACTTAAAATTCTTCAGTAACACTGACCAAAACAGCACCAAAGGGTTAATCTTAACAATAGATTTTGACCACCAGATGAACTTCAGATGAAACACAGTCAACTTATAATACAGAGGTTTAAAAATGGTTAAACTGACAGCTTTCAGGCTCTCTACCAAACAACAAGATATTCAAAGTTTATTACGCCTGACAGTTTCACTCAGATTAAGCTGTGCCAGCTTACAGCTCATTCAAAGTATTCACTGAAGTGAAAAGAGCGCGGAGACAGTGACAGGATTAGATGCTTTTCCATTCAGAGTTTGTTCTCTGTTATTGTAATGGATTTATTACACTGTGACTTAGTATTGCTTTGAACAGAACAGTTTTGCAACTGAGTAATTGACATCTCCATCTTTTTTGTTTTGTTTTTGTTTTTGTAATTAACATAAAAATTTTAGGTTAAGTAGTTCGTTCCAGTTTTGTTCTCCATGTTCTTGCATGACAAATTAAATACAAATACAAATGTTCCATTTGGTCTCCCACTAAAACTCATCAAATCTGCATGTAAAAATAATTACCAAAATACTGTGTAAAACAGTGTTGTTATTGTTAACTAAAGCTAAAACTATTAAAAATCATTTTCAGTAATTGAAATGAAGCTAGATGATAAATATTAAATAAATATTTGATGAAAATTTAAATTGAAGAAACTTAAAATTAAATTAGGAATGTTGTCTTTGCAACAAACTGAAATAAGTTAGAAATGAAATATTAAAATTCTTAAAACTAAAACTGAAGTAAAAAATGAGCTAAAGCAATACAGAAATATAAAAAACACTCATAAAAATAACAAATACATATTAAAATGGCTAAAACTAAAATGAAAATGGAAATAAAAATACACATAAAATATATAAAAAATACACATAAAAATATGTGTTTATTAACACATAAAAATAAAAACTTATATAAAAAAATTCAAAATATGAAGAAAAAATATAATAGAACATACATATAACACAGGTTTAAAATAATGGGACATTTCCCAAAAGTATTTCATCATCTAACCTTCTGTAAGTAGGTTCCACTATCTAAAGCTTCTGCTGATTGGCCAGATGACAGCAGGATGTCACATGACCAAAGATAACATTTGAAAAGTGTTCAAGCTATAACCTTTTGACCCTTTTCAAACCACACTATATTAATTTAGTTCCGAGGCTAAAAATGGACATTTTTATATGTGCTTGTATTGAAAGTATAAAGGGGTTTCTAAACAAGGATATATGATCTTCAAAAATGTGTACACATGTGGACCTGTTGATGTTTGTGAATGTGCTGTAATAGCCAGTATTGGTCACAAAGGGGCACTCTAGATCCATCAGACCTATGACATGAAACCTTACTGTATTTGACATCTACTGATCTGTTTCCTGAGTGCTATTAGTATTTTCACATGACTTGAGGTGACAAAGAATATGATGCACAGTTTGATGTGACCAGTTTTATATAGGCTTACTATACTAAAATGCTAAAACATTTTTAAACATTTTGCAGATCATGTTAATATGATTTGGACTGACATTTATGCACAACTTTGCATAGCATTTGCTGTTAGGAGAGTTGTAAGATGTGAGGAAAGGTGAAAATTTCCCATGGCCCTGACTGATTCTAACAACGTGCTAATAGGATGTTAAATGCATTCACACTTTCGCAGAAGACACACAGTCTTTAGCCCTAAATAGTGTCAAACAGGAAGAATCATACGAGTAGGAAACCAAGCCTACCGCAGCCATACAGACACACGCCCACTCATCTGACTTCTCCAAGTGACTGATTTATACTTCATCTTTGACAGGAAGTAAGACTGACAATGTACCTAAGGTCAGTCCGCCATTGACAGCAATGCCTCTCATAGTCATTTAAACAGTTTAAAAGCAAACGGGAATCAAGGGAACCTATAGAGAGAGAGTTGTGGAGAGAGAAGCAAGACAAAGGCCAGCTGAAGAACCATGGAGGAGGATATCAGGAGAAAAGGGATGCTTTATTTTCATCAGCAACGCTTCGGCAAGGTGAGACTCAATGTCCTTCTCAGAGCTTTATGAGTAGTGTGATTATTTTCACCAGTTAAACTAAAGAAATGAATGCCTTTTCACACTCTTGCATGGATGTGGATTCAGCATATATCATCGGACTGACAACGGCAAAGATGAGAAATGCGGCCGCTGTACTGGCCTTGAGTATAAACGCACATAACGCAAATAACATATATATATATATATATATATATATATATATATATATATACACACACACACACACACACACACACACACACATACGTGATATATACATATATAAAAGAATGCTGAAAAATATGTACTGTGATTTACACAAAACTATGAAGCAGCACAACTCTTTTCAATATTGACAAATAGAAATGTTGTTTTATATTGTGTTATTATCTATTAATATTAATGTTACATTATTATACATTATATCATTATAAAATGTTAAAAGATGATGAAAAGATGCTAAAAATTTTAAAAAGTTATTCTGAGACCAATTCTGCTCTGGGTGTGTGTTCACGGTGCGTGTGTGTGTGTGTTTGCTCACTACTCACTGCTGTGTGTGTGCACTTGGATGGGTTAAATGCAGAGCACAAATTCTGAGTATAGGTCACCATACTTGGCCACACGTCCTTTCCTTTCCTTTCCTTTCCTTTCCTTTCCTTTCCTTTCCTTTCCTTTCCTTTCCTTAATATAGTAAAAATATGAGTGTGATTTACATTGTGTACATTATGTAACTGATTTTAGTACATTTATATATTATACAGTATTATTATTATTATTATACATTATTACATCAATATTATATTAATATTACATATACAATTATGAAGCCACTAAAATTACTTACATAATGCAGTTCACATTTCTGATATCTATCTATCTATCTATCTATCTATCTATCTATACAAGTTAGGTAAAAAAGTTATCTACAATTAATCAAAAAGTAGTTAGAATACATTACCATGAGTAATCAAGATTATATTTTCATCGTGTAATTTGTAATCAGTATCAGTTTACAATTTGAAAGTAATCTACCCAGCACTGTATGAATACATGACTAACTTTTGGCAACCAGAAGCACATCCAAATACTTGTTGTCTATTGTTTCACCATTTTAAACCTTCATTTTTGATTAAATGTTTTGCTTAAAAGTGTCTTTGTGCTTTTTATTTATTTATTTATTTTTTTTATAAAAACTCTGCTTGATTTGATATTTGTTATGTAATGCAAAACGTGTGACTTTAAAGTATATGTATTGAAGTATTTCAGACTGTGATGTGCGCGTGTGCTCTTCAGAGATGGAGGAAGGTGTGGTGCGTGCTAGTGGCGGAGAGCAGACGCAGCGTGTCACGGCTGGAGCTGTACGAGCACAAACACTCCTCCATCAAACAGGGCTCCAGCAAACGCAAGCCCGACTACAAACAGGTGATCCGACTGCGAGAGTGCATCCAAATATCAGAAAGAGAGATAGCCGACTGCCCCAAAGACAGCGCCGCCTTTTTTCTGGAGACCTCAGACAAACTTTACGTGTTTGCTGCCCAGCATTCAGAGGTGAAGGGCTGGATCAAGAGTCTGTGCGAGCAGGCGTTCCCTGTAGGTTCAATCACATCCTATCACAGCGCATAATGATGATGAGCGTTTTGCTAATTGCTCATAATACATAATGGACACGTTCAGGTCAGATGTCACACTTTAAAACCATTTAATGCTTTTCAGGACACCAACGCTGAACAAAGGTTACAGAGAGAGAGCTGCATCTATTCTGAAACTGTGAGCAGTTCCCACGACAGAGAAATGCAGGAAAACTCACTTTATGACACAGCAGAGAGCGGTAAGGCACTTAATGTCACGCTGACAACCTAAATATAACTTATAAATTATTAGAAAATCACGTGCCTTACAATTAATATACCAGCCGTGGCCTAATGGATAGAGAGTTGGACTTGTAACCCAAAGGTCGTGGGTTCGAGTCTCAGGTCCGGCAGGGATTGTAGGTGGGGGGAGTAAATAACCAGCACTCTCTCCACCTTCAATACCATGACTGAAGTGAGACCCTTGAGCAAGGCACCGAACCCCCAAACTGCTCCCCGGGTGCCGCAGCATTGGCTGCCCACTGCTCCGGGTGTGTGTTCACTACTGTGCATGCACTTGGATGGGTTAAATGCAGAGGACAAATTCTGAGTATGGGTCACCATATTTGGCCACACACCACTTCCCTTTACCATTGTGAATTGGGTTGCACAAGCATTACTGTGACCCTGAAATACTGCAAACCCAAGGCTAAACTCACTCTTTCGTCATTAAATCAGTTTTATTTTCTCATGCAATAAGAATAATAGTAATACATAAATGGTAGTCTATAGTCTATATATTTTCTTTTAAACTTGGAGTTGCTTTCAGTACACGTATATATCTATTTTAATATAATTTTTGTACTATTTATTTATTTATTTAAAGCAAATTAAAACTGCAATACATGGTGACCACGTGTTATTATTTTTCATATTTTATGTCCATATATATAAACTGCATGTCATATAATATGTTTTGTATTTTATGTATTTACAGAGAATTAGGAAAGTGATATCTATATCAGTATATGTATTAATATATCTATATCACACACACACACACACACACACACACACACCTATCATCTATCTATCTATCTATCTATCTATCTATCTATCTATCTATCTATCTATCTATCATCTCTGTCTGTCTGTCTAACGTCTATCTATCTATCTATCTATCTATCTATCTATCTATCTATATCTATATCTATCTAAATACATAAATAACAATAATAATATAGCACGCTTTATGTATATATTATCACAACAATTACCTTTTTATTCTAATATTTTTTAAATCAGGTAATGCTTTAATGTATCGCACCCTAACAGGTAATATTAGTGATATTGGAGGGACAGAGAGGAGAGAGAGATGCTATTTTAGTTTGTCCTATTGCAAGGACGGACAGCTTCTTTTTCAAGTGAAACCTCAGGCTCGAGTCAAATTGCCCATTTGGGCCACAGGTGGCCAACCTTGATTCCATTAAAGGACAGGAAAGAGGGGACACTGTTTTCAGGTGTATGTATAGAGAGAGCTCATTCAGGAGAGATGACAAATGAAATGAAGCACAGGGATGCAAGCTGTCCTCAGATTCACCCGAGGCTACTTCTTATTGACTTCCTGCTTCTTCCTTTTCATCTAGTTCAAGATTTCTATTGGTCCTTGTGCATCACTGACAACAGAGCACTTTTTTTGTGGCGCTCGGTAAGGCAAGCGTCACTACCACTACTACTAAGTGTGCAACGTAGCTGTCTTGAATGAGGGACCTGAGGAATATTTGGGAATCAGAATGTCATTAATAGCATTTTCAAATGAATGAACAAACAACCAGCTACCAAAACACCAATAACAACTTAAAAAACCCTTAGCAATGACCTAGAAACCACCCACAATGTGGTTGTTGCTTTTGCACAGGCAAGCACCACTCACATTTTAATCAGAAAATGGATGAATTTTTTTGTTCAGCTTTAAATGATGTTGTTCAGAAATTTCAGAATTGCATTTGACTGTCTGACATCATGTCTGACTTGATTTTGGGCCAGAGGAGCAGCCGGCCAAAAAATAGCTCTAACTTCCGTTTTATCACTTTGGGGTGACAGCTCTCAGACTGTCAGAAGGGCTTCGTCTGGGTTCCGTTGTGCAAGTTTTAGAGCAGCACATGCAGACAGACAAAATGACACAAAGGAGAGGAGAACGAGAGAGAGAGAGAGAGAGGAAGCGAGGAGGATGAAACTTGTCTGACTGTAAATCAGTACTTCATGAACTTCAAGATGTTTCTATTCTCGTCTGAGGAGGGGTGACGCATCACATCCTCATTTTGCTGTATTCAATGCAATGACAACAGTTCTTTAGATATTGACTTCCCCATTGACAAACAAGAACCAAAAAATATATTAAAACATATATATTACAAAAATAGGTCTATCAATTCACAGTTAAAGTTTTGGGTTTGGTAAGATTTCTTAATGTTTTAAGAAAGAAAGAAGTCTTTTATGTTCACCAAGGCTGCATTTATTTAATAAAAAGCAAAAATAAAAACAGTAATATTGTGGAATATTATTACTATTATTATTATTATTATTATTATTAATACTATTACTACTATATTATTATTTTGAAATAATTGTTTATACCTTAAACTTTTTTTGTTTGATCTCTCTCTCTCTCTCTCTCTCTCTCTCTCTATATATTTTAACATTATAAAATGCATTTTCTGTCACTTTTGATCAATTCAACATCCTTTTTGAACAAAAGTACTAAATTGACCGTTCGCAAAGAGCTTGACTGACAGGCGATCTGACCAATCAGAACGCAGAGATTATGTGCCGCCGCTGCTATCCGCCATCTTGCCCGACAGCTACGACAGGTCTCCATAGAAATACATGTTAAAACGGGGTAAAAAAGATCGACTGAATTGAAACTTTTTCAATATAACTAAATATAAATATGTGCGGAGGGTTAAGCTGTGCTGTTGTTGGTTGCCACGGTAACGGCAATAAACTAAGGTATTCCTTTAAATACTTGTTTTGCGTACCAGAAAACCTGTCATGTCCGGCGCTGTATGCATGGCTTGCAGCGCTTAAGTTAAATACTGAGTGTTAAATAATAAAATAATATGTTAAAACGTGTGCTCTTATCATTCTGTGGACAAAATCCCGTGAACTTCGTCCCGATCGGGAGCTGTATATGCACATGTGCGCTCATCTGTTTTCAATGCAGCTAACCTCGCGTCGCTTCATGTCATCTTCCCACTCAGTAAACTATGACAGGTCCTTTACTGCAAAAAGACCGTCACTGCGGCACTCTAAAGTGATGAAACTATGGCGCTATGTGCTTTTTAAAACCATTTTCATAGGTTTCACGTTATATTGTCGGCTCGGAAAATATGTAAATGTAAATGCGCATGCCCAGTAGCCGCAGCTGTAGCCTTAAAGGGGTAGTTCACTTTGAAATTAAAATTTGATATCTATCAGCTTACCCCAAGGGCATCCAAGATGTAGGTGTCTTTTTTTCTTCAGTAGATCCAATTTTGATATTTTTAGGTCAAACTGTTCTAGTCTGTCAGTCATATAATGGCAGGTATAGGTCACTGCCTGTATAAGAGGGAAAAAGAACATGCACAGAGAAATCCAAATTAAACAATTCCCCATCGTAACTACACATTGATGGCCTAAGACACGAAACGAGCGGTTTGTGGCTGAGCTTGAACAGTATTTATATCGTTTTTACCTCTTGTACACAACCATGTCCAAGTGATCTGAGTCTTGGCCTTACGCATCCGGTGTGTGACGTGTGCGCGCTCTGGCGCGAGAGATCACTTCTAGCTCCGGTGCTTGCGCAGACTAAGCCAGAGCGTGCGCACACACACGTCACACACCGGATATGCGCGCACTCAAGTCACTGGACCAATGGTTGTAACAGAGGTAAAAATGTGCTAAATACTTGTTCGTTTTCGCACTCGTTTCTGAAATGTGTATTCTGATGGGAAGTATTTGGATTTCTCTGTGCCTTTCAGTGACCTATGCCACCTACTATTAGCTGACAGACTAAAGCGATTTTTGACCTAAAAATATCAAAATTGAATCTACTGAAAGAAAAGCACCTACCATCTTGGATGCCTTAGTAGATATCAAATTTTAATTTCAAAGTGAACTATCCCTTTAACCACAAATCAGACAGGAGAGCAGATTAACTAAGGTGGACTTAAACTTGAAAAATGGTCTGTTCTGCGGTTGAAATAAAACACTTTCTGATGTTTATTCATGTTTATTTCGTGCTTTAAGTAAATATGAAAAGACGATCGGTTCACGTGTTTGAACTGAGGCAATACAGCGATCTGTCACGACACATTGAAGAGCCACAAAACGGTATTTATTGTTTGAATTTCTTTAAAAATAACATTTCAAAGCTGAGGGTCCTGAGACCTTGTTTCATATCAGAAGTAACCTGCTCTGTCTTCTCTGTTGGTGTTTTGTCAGTTTCCTCTTTGCTCTGCGATGTATTTTTCACTGCGTGAGAACGTTTGTATAATGTGAGAGCGGCATTGTTTGTCGGTTTTTGCGGTTTGGCGGGTTTTGCGAACAGTCAATTCTAAAATTAAAATCTTACTGACCTCAAAGCTTTGAACAGTAATGTATATATTATGATGGGGGCATGAATTTTGAACTTGTCCATGATGTGTAAATCTCACAAAACTGCAGAACGTGTTATAAAAAGTATATAGAAATTACTTTTAATCTAATTTGTGTAAAAACAATGCAAAATATTGAGTCAAGAAAGATATGTTGGAAGGGAAAATTCACCTGACTAATTAGGTTCAAATAATGTAATTACACTAAAAATGCAAGGTCATGTAAGATGCATTGCGTTGTTTAATACAGTATCCACACACAGTTGAATACCACACATTTATCATATTCCCTTCATACAGAACATACTTTATATACTGTATAGGGCATTCTGAACATAATCTCAATTTCCTGTGTCCTTGGTTAAGGACTGAGCAAATAGCTTTTAATTATAAGCAAATTGCTAGACTTGGCAGAATATGAAGTGATTATGTTCATCACCCTTCTTTTAACTGTCTCTTAATGTCCCTTATATTTCATTTTCTCCAATGTACATTTCACAAAATGGCTATTATTCATATAAAACGTACAAATTAAGAGATCTTTGTATGGAAAAGATCTCAATCTAGTTGTCAAGCTGACCTGAAATACTTCACAATCCAGCTGCCAGTCTCTTCAGTTCTAAGTGCTGGTAAGTTTAAAGATGCTAGAGGTCAGGCTTGCAGCAGTTTAGGGATAATTGGATTGCAACCACCCCCTGATAGATTTGATTGGATGAGCAAGAATGTTTCAAGTCGCTAGGTTGTGGGTGGTGTATGATGTTTTGTATAGAAGCTAGACATCAAAGACAAAAACTGGGAGCAGGTGGAAACTAACCGTTCAAATCGTTTCCATGAGGAGTGAAATTCTGGGAATCAGAGAGGCAAACAGGCGGATGAGGTGTTTTCTCCATCTGTCTTCATGTTTACATTTAAACTGCATCTTTGAACGTTTCCAAGTGTTGTGCGACTGGTTTTGAAGACCGGATGATTCAGATTACGAAGTTTTTTGTGTTTTTGAAAGAAGTCTCTTATGCTCACTAAAGCTGCATTTATTTGATCAAAAATACAGTAAAAACAGTAATATTGTGAAATATTATTACAGTTTAAATAAGTTTTCTATTTTAATATATTTTAGATGATAATTTATTCCTTTGATGACAATTTTCAGCATCAGTGTCACATGATCCTTAAATCATTCTAATGCTGATTTCAAGAAATATTTCTTATTATTATCAATCTTGAAAACAGTTGTGCTGCTTAATATTTGTGTGGAAACTGTTATACGGCATTCAAAGATTTGGGGTAAGAAAGAAAGAAATTAACATTACAATAATAATAATAATAATAAGTACTATTTCTTAAATCAAATCAGCTTATTAGCATGATTTCTGAAAGATCATGTGACACTGAAGACTGGAGTACTGATGCTGAAAATTCAGCTTTTTAAGCAAATGTAGTATTTTATTTGAGCGCTCCATGCATACAGAAAATGTACATAATGTGCACCTTACCATACTGCAATAGTAATTCTAACATAGCAAAACTGGCAACAGGAAGACAGATTTTTTTAAGATAGATTTTGGGTCAGCAACTCAAGTATTGTAGTTCTTGTTGTTATTTTTAGCCGACAGATGCTCAGTGTGAACACCCATGGGTTGGATAGGAAGGAAGTGGTGTTTTTTTCCCTCTGATCTATAGTTTGAGAGTCAGTATCAGCGTCTCACAGTTGGGATTGCATTTATCATGCCTTTCCTTCCCAAAAAGCCCCCGACTCATCTTCTGAATACGCTGTGCAGTACCTGAATCTTATTTATGCAGGTGCTGCAGTTTCACATTGAGGTGAACTTCACACTGGCCTTGTGGTGCTCTCTAATAATACCGGCAGTGCTGCTGTGGTTTGACCGTACCTTTGATATGGCTGTGGGTTTAAAGCCTAGAACACGAACAGACAACCAATTAGTGGCAGAAATGGTTTTGATCATGCATTGTTTGAAATTAGCAAACAGATGACACTTAGGAAATGTAAAAATAAATATATACATATGCACAATTACACTGACGCACAAAATTCATGGCTAATTCATGTATCGTCTCTTGTGATCTGCGCAATACGCTGATGAACCGGGGTCGTTAAGACTCTTTTTAATCAGTGACCCGACAATCAGAGGCTGATTAACACTCGCCAGATCTCATCAGACACCCTTGAAATCAAGATGGGCACCGGGAGTCAATTTACTGTTAATGAACACATAAAAGTAATTGTCAAGTCCTTCTTTGCACCAAAGCACGAATCAAATGAGGAAAACATGATAACAACAGAATTTTGCATGAATTGTTCCCAAAATGACAACTTGGACATCTAAACCAAACTTCTTGACAACGGATCTATTAAAATCAAGGCCGTTTATGTGAATGATTGTAGCAAACAAGAATGAGACAACAGCTGTTTCTGAACCTAGTTCACTGCTTACACACTTAAATGCGATGGAACTTCATAAGTGATTGATTCTCATTGTATGAGAGACTTGGCTCATGATTAACTGTCTAGTGTTAGCATGTTGCTAAGCTAATGACAAATATTGAGCAAAATAGTTTCAATTGGACTATTTTATTAGTATGTTTCGGTGCCATTTTGGATCAGTTTTGTCAGTGAAAAAAGGCATTATTCACTCTAAAAATAATGGTGCTATATAGCACTAAAAGTGGTTCTTTGGCTCGTAATCACAGGGGAACCACTTTTGGTGCTGTATAGCACCAAATCTTGGTGCTTCAGTGGTTCTTCACTGGTTCTTCAGCGGTTCTTTGGCATGACTGAGGGGTTGTATAGCACCACTACCATATACAGAACCTGTTAAGCTCCTGTATGGTTCTTCAGCGGTTCTTCAGTGGTTCTTTGGGGTGATTAAGGTGCTATATAGCACCACTGCCGTACAAAGAACCTGTTAAGCCCCTTTAAAGGTTCTTTACGAGCCAAAGAACCACTGTTGGTGCTTTTTAGCACCATTTTTGTTGAAGAAATACAATGCAATATGGCATCTCTTATGGTTCTACATAGCACCATTTGACAAAGGTGCTGTATAGCACCTTTAAAGATATGGTGCTATATAGCACCAAAAGTGGTTCCCTTATGATTATGAGCCAAGAACCACTTTTAGTGCTATATAGCACCATTTTTTTTTAGGCAGCAATAGATGCTATTTATACTAAGTGCAAATAGCATATTTTCTTAGCGATAGATACTATTTACGCTAAGTGCAAATAGCAATGGATGTTATTTACACTAAGTATAAATAGTAATGGATTCTATTTACACCCAGTGAAAATAGCAGTATTTTTTAACGATATGCTATTTACACTAAGTGCAATTAGCTATAGATTCTATTTACACTGTTAAAATAGCAATATTTTCTGCTGTTTATACTACTTATTGCAAATAGTGGCAATTATCTGCACCTCAGTATTGTAGTACATTATAAAACAGTACACAATAATATAGTATTGAGTGTAAATTATCATTTTATTTCAAATTATTAAATGGATGCCTCCTTAATGGGACAATAAAATCCTTCCTACACCTACCCTAACCCTACCCAATACTTTTATTTTCAAATTTTGATTATTTCCTTAATTTTTATTGAAAATAAATGTCTTTCCGATGTGATATGAGATTTGAAAAGGGAGAAAAAAGGTGGACTCGAACTTGGGTCGATCGCGTCAATAAATACGCGTCTTACCGTCCACGCCACTGAAACTGATGCAAAATGAGCGTCTTTTTTAGTTTTGACTAACCCAATCACACGGTGGGCAGAGTTAGTGTAAATAGCCTTTGCTAACAAGGCGGGCTATTTGCACTTAGTGTAAATAGACACTCCGTTTTTTTAGAGTGCTGGATTGACTTTATAAAAAAGACGTGTGGTCACCCTAAATTTGGCCAAAATGAAGTATCTTTTCTTCTGGAACCTTTGCCAAGAATGCAGCTATTAGGTCTTAAAAAACTGTCTCTGTAAGCAGCTCACTAGGTTTTCAAACAGAGTCAATGGATGGATTTAGTTTTGGTGTGTTCAAGTCCTTCTGAAAAGTATGTATTTCCACAAAAAAAAAAAAAAAAAAAAAAAAATACAGCAAGGTTTTCCCACATAAAACAGTATAGAATTTTCTCATGAAATTGTGTTGAAGGTGCTGAAAACAATGGTATTGTTTATAATTTTACTGTAAATGAACTGATAAAATGACACCAATAAAAATGTTTCTGTGGTGAAGTAAATACAGAAAAACAAATGTAATTTCTACATGAAAATGTTAGTTCAAGCAATAATAGCACAAAACAAACAAACAAACAAAAAAAAAGCAAACAAACAAAAAAGTAAGTTCTTTTATTTGGTAAATTTTTTAAAGAGTTATTTTTGGTGTTTTCATGCCTTTATTTTTTGGATAGGACAGTAAATTAACAGGAAGTGAAGTGGGAGAGAGAGAGAGAGAGAGGGGGATGGGATTGAGAAAGGCCCCCAAGCCGGGACTCGAACTCGGGACGCCCAGAGCACACTGTGCTCTTAGTTGCTATTGGCGCCGACAAAAAAACAGTAAATTCTATATTACTCAATTCAAGCTTGTAGAAAATAAAGTGTAAATACTCACCTTTTATCTAAACAGAGAGGTGTTACTAAAATATCAAATGAAATATCCAGCTAAATCAGAACACTAACTGCAGCATGTGTCCAGTGAGTCATCCAGGTTAACAGAATCGTGCTTCACACGTGTGCCATCTGCATCTCCAGATAGCATGGACTGCGCACGTCTGCGTGTAACGTTCTCCCCGAGCAGTGCTGCAAACGAGAGCGAACAGGAAAAACAAGTAAATTTGACATTCACGGTCACGGGTGAGGCCTCACAGGGCAACAAGCCAACAGTCTGAGAGCGTGTTTCATCCTGGAAGATGTAGAGCGAGGAGGAAGAGGCTCAGAAAATGACAGCCGTGAACATCAACTGAAGGAACAAAGGCTGAACTTAGACAGGGCTGCCTTCTCTGGCTTCTTCCTGCTCCTGTGGACATCCAATTTTGAATTTCAAAGCTATCTCTAGAGGAAAAGCAATAGGTTGTGTTCCCTGCTGACTTCGGGTGAAGTCTAAGTTTCAGTGACTTAAAAAAAGACAAAAAAAAAGAAAAAGAAAAAGTGATTCAGCTATATTGTCCATGTACTTTTACAGAAAGCTGAAATTGTTGGAGGAGTTGATGCAAATAGTAATTTACTCACCCTTTATGATGTTTCAAACTCGTATGACTTGTTGGGAGACGTTTAGCAGAATGTTCACGATGCTCTTTTTCATGCAGTTAAATTAGATGGTGATTTACAGTGCAACCATCAATAAGACCCCCCACCCCCCCAAAAAAATCATTAAAGTACCATAAAATTAACACCTTAAAAGTAGTACAAGTAGGACATATGGCTAATTTGCTATTCAACCCACATTTTACTTTCATTCTGTTTTAATGTGTCACAATTAGTCACATGACATGCAGAAACCAAAGGCGTTTGGCATAAATTATGTCAAACCACATTTAAAAGAACATGTTTTTTATATGAATACAAGATTGCATTGTTTAAGGGGCTGTTTAAGTTGCACAAGGCAAGATATGAACTTTTTTTCTGATTTCATTTTGTGCTAATGCAAGTTTCTTTTGTCTTGCAGTTCGAGATTTTCTGGTCATAGCAGTGGGCACAGAGGCTGCTGATCGGTGCAGTCTGTACGGGGAATATATCCTCACTCCCCTGCCAGACTGCATACTCCTGAAGGACGTTAAATCTAAGAAAGTGCTATTCAAATGGCCGTACTGTTACATCAGGAAGTTTGGACAAGACACGGTAAGCTAGGGCTTTTTTTTTGTCCAATCTATTTATGTAAAATACATTAATAAATATCCAAGGGTGCATTAAATTGATCAAAAGTTAAAAACATGCAAACAATGTTACAAAATATTTCTATTTCAAAAATAGCTGATCTTCATCATAACAATTTTACTAATTTTATAATATAAATGAAGCCTTGGTGAGCATCTTATATATGTGTATATGTGTGTATGTGTATGTAAGGTTAAAAATTAACTGATATTTTAAGACTGTAAATACACCCCCCCCCACACACACATACACACACATATATATATATATATATATATATACATATATTTCCTTTTCATCTTGACATTGATCCTTTGATGTAGGTTAAATATTCATGTACTTTTTCTCCACTCGTTAGTGTTGTCATTGTGCAGGTGTGAAGTTTCCTCATTTAAACGCATTGAGTGTCATTTGCATGGCTTTTCTCATGGGAAATACACAGCCTGTCTTTATTATCGCTCCAGTGATTGTGGACAAACATCTATGCTCTGAAAATAGATTTCATAACTTTCCCTTCTCTTTTCTTTCCCTCAGCTGTCTTTTTCCTTTGAGGCCGGTCGCAGATGCGAGTCTGGCGAGGGGAATTTCGAGTTTGCAACCCATCAGTGTGAAAGACTGTTCAACATTGTCAGTACATTCATCCAGAATCTACCCAGACCTTCCACAGCAAAGCCAATCAGCCCTGACCATGTAGAACAAAGTCTAGCTCAAGAAGCCACGGATGAAACGTACGACTACACCATAGATAGTCAAGCCTCTGACTTTTTACCTGAGGGGAAAATGCAAAAAGCATCAAAAATGCTCAACCCCTCTTGGAGGAGCTTTTCTTTCGATGCAATTGAGCCACAAAGTGAAAGTCAAGTGACGAGCATCGACACCGACCTCGAGAATCAGGAACCCGTCTACGCCAGAGTGTCAAAAGCTCAGCAAAAAGCCACTTCCCCTACAGACCCTCAAATGCACTGGCAAAACCTGAGAAAAGCTCTCAAGCAGTCTGCATCTTTCCGAGACTCTTTCAAGACCAATGCTGACATTTCGCAGCCATCTGATTTCGCGATCCCCCGGGAAAAGGGTGCACATGAAGAGACAGATGCCGCAGAAGGTTCGACTGACTTGTTGGGTGACTCCATCCAGCAATTAGCAATTAATGACACATTACAGGACATCAGTGCAGAAGCAGTTTATGTAGATCCACAGGACTTCCAAGCCAGAGCTGAGTGGGTTGTCAGCGGTGTGTACGCTGAACCGGAGGAGGTCATCAGTGCTAATGAAAGAGCTCACGATGGGGGAGACCACCTAGCTGAGCATGACTTCTTCTACAGCCCCGACATGGGCGCTTCACAGGCCATGGCTGCCCCCTCCAACCCTGTTCAAAGTTCAGATGAGCTGTTCTCAACTTATGACAACTTCTGGTTGAAGGGAAGGCGCATGTAACATAGCATGCTCATTCCACAATCATAAATTAGGGGGGAAATGATTAATAATTGTGTCTGTTGAAAGCAACATTTATTTGTATACGCCAATGTAATATTAAAATATACAGCTGGACACACACACAAATATTAAATTGTACTGTATTGCCCTGCATTAAATTATAGAAATAATAATACAGAAATATCCAAATTGGATATTTGGATAAATTGGATATTGGACACTTCTAACTATTAACTAATTTCAAACTTTCTAAGTTTGGATTTTTAGGCATTGTACAATGTAGCAAAGTTAGCATTCTTTAGGAAAAATGATTATAAAGTTTTAATAAGAAAATGTATCTTTTTTTATACGCTGTGTCCTTTGGTTGGCTATGAGTTTGGATGGGGTTCTCTGGGTCTAGAACAGCTGAAAACCCCTGCTTTAGTGAATTCGCTATGCTCTTTCCTTGATGAAAACAACAAAACCTCTCCTGCCATTTCATGTATCATGTTTTCCACTCCAGCGCCTCTTCCAGGAAATCTTTGATTGCTAGCTGGAGAAATGTTCATGAAATCTGCTTGCCTGTAATGGAACAGTAATAATTACAGTTGGTGGTATACGGTTTGGACTGGAGGGGCTCTTTCTCTCACAGACTGATTTAATTAACTGTGCGAAGGGACCTGCGGCTTGAAGCTGATTGGGATCCCGACCTGCCTGAGAATGAAGATGTCACAGCACCCCATTCATCTAGTGCTGTCTGTCACTCTCTCCGCTGAGATGGACGCCTGCTGTAACGGACCAGTAGTGTGCAGTTTGGAGAGCCTTAATTGGATTCATTTTAAACTCTATTGAAAAAGTGTGTGTGTTCATTTAATCAACGTATGGTTAATAAAATGAATTGTAAAAAGTAGTAATCATCCATTACTAAATAATTGACTGTAATTGAAATAAGAGTTAAAGTCATTCAGAAACAATCACCTTCTCTGATAGGGGTCATTGATATGTATTTATATGCATTCGTCAGTGAATTAAACTATTTAATTAAAAATGATCCTTCATGTATTATTCTACACCCACTGTGAAGGTTTCTCTCTGTGAGCTTTGGTTAGGGATGGCGGCTTCAAATACTTGTTTGCTGCTCAACAGTCACTTTTTTATAGTTCCCCTTTTGATATAATTAATTTGTTTGACAGAAACGTTCCTTAACAAGCTTATACCTGAGTTCTTCTGCTCTCTAAATCATCAAATCTTTTGACAGTTTGATAATCTCTGTTCAGTTTTTGAAAAAATATTAGTTGTTTTCATGCCTTTTTTTCAAGCGTTTGATGCTTTTCATCTTCAGAAAGATCTTTCTTCCTCCCCATATCGCATGAGAACTGTGACTTGCTTAATAATGTGGAACAACCTCTTTAAGTAAGTTTTCCATTTACCTAAGAAGACCTGGCAAACTATTGAATAAACCTGTCTCAGACTGATAAAACATATGAGAAATAAAACAAATAAACACTTTATATGAAAAACCAAATTTTTTTTTTCCCTACTGATACCAATGTTACTTACATAATCATTTGAAACAAAGTGTATATAAAAATGATATGATTAATTTATTTACACATACATATATAATTAAAATCGTTAATTAGAATTCAAATTAAAAACAGAAATAGATTCACTGTTATAATATATAACTTCCTAAAATAACATTTATTAATTCAACTTAAAAAACAAAGACAGACAGACAGACAGATATATAGATAGATAGATAGATAGATAGATAGAATATATCTTCCTAAAATAACATTTATATTTCTATATTTGTCAATTCAACTTAATGAACAAAGACAGACAGACAGATATATATATATATATATATATATAATACAATACAATACAATATAATATGATACAATATAATATAATTTAATATGATATAATTTATATATATTAAAATAAAATTTAAATTTATCAATTCAACTAAATAAATAAAGACAGACAGACAGACAGATAGATGTGTGTGATAGAGATAGAGATGTGTGTGTGTGTGTTTGTGTGTGTGATTGTCTGAAAATGCATTGAGGAGACCAATAAAGAAACTTGCACCACTAAGCAAAGATTATTCGCACATTAAATATAAACCAACCTGCAACACTTATTTTATAGATGGGTGTCATATTTTTGCATTTTTAGGTTGAAATGATTATGAAGTGCAATTTTTACCCCACCTTTTAAGGTCCACTTTGAAGATCTGACACTAGGGGGCAGTGTCTCTCTCTCCCAACACATAATGACTGAATGTGATGTTTGTGAGAGTCCTGCTGAATACAGAACACTGTTTTGCAGATGTAAAATATGAAATGATCAATTTGATATGAGTCTCCAGAGAAACCAATGAGATCCGTTGCTCTGATGTGATTCTGCATTCGGAGACGTTGCAATGAAAACTCGTCTTCTTGAAGTTTGATATTCTATTTTCTCTTGAGAGGGTTGGGTCAGGTGAAAATACAGTTGCATAACTGCAGAGAAAATACCACATGGTTGGTCTGCATCTGTGAAATCCTCACAAATGAAAAGCCAAAATGCTTGTAACATATTTAAATCCGCCTGTAAATTATTACACGATTCATGCTTGAATTGTTTAGTGAATTCCAGCGCCTCAATAAGAAGAATGGCAACACTGCAAGTGTAAATGAGAGCAGACTGTGGAAGAACAGCCTAAAGAAAAATGCGACGCACAATCTTCAAGGCGGAGCATGTTCACGGGCCAGAGGATGTTCAGTGACACTGTTTGCTTCAGCAATTGACCTCTGAGCTTGAGCCATCAGGCCATCAAATATCTCCTGCTGAGAAACACTGCAAACACTCATCTGACCTGCTGTAAACTCTCATTCAGAAGAGTGACATCAAACACAATAAAATATGACAAAAGATGTTTTTTTAAATAAATGCACAAATGCTGTTCTTTAAACTTTCTATTCATCACAACATCCTGAAAAAACTGTAACACAAAAATAGTAAGCAGCACAACTGTTTTCAACACTGATAATACTAGGAAATGTTTCTTGAGTAGCAAATCAGCATATTAGAATTATTTCTGAAGGATCATGTGACACTGAAGACTGGAGTAATGATGCTGAAAATTTAGCTATTCATCACAGGAATAAATTAGGAATACATTTTTAAAAATATTTCAATAGAAAACACTTATTTTAAATTGTAATAATATTCCAAAATATTACTGTTTTTACTGTATTTAAATCAAATAAATGCAGCTTTGGTGAGACTTCTTTCAAAAACATTTTCCCCCCAAGTTTGGATTGATTATAGTACCATAAATTCACCTTTTAAAAGCTGTTTAACTGTATTCAGTGTGGTTTTGTCATAATAACACCAATTAATATGAATACACATCTTAAAAACCCTTCTTTCAACACAAGGTGATGAAATACGTTGTAATTATAAGATTATCCGATAATGAGCTCCACACCAGGAATCCGATGTCTTTTTTTCTGGAGCATGTGCTTTGTACTTTTTGCTCTCTCTTCTCTCTCCCCATCTAGGGACAAATGTGGCATGTCCTACGTACCTCAGGGTCTGTCAGTACAATTCACCATGTGCTCTCACACTAAACATTCATCTCCACTTTAAAGGAACAGTTCACCCAAAAAATTACATTTCTGTCACTTACGCACCCCCACATCATTTTTAACCCACATGAACCTCTTTCCTTTGTAGAACACCAGAATATCCTCAACAAATTCTCAACAGAATATTTTCAACAAATCATTCTAGAACTGGAGATTTGACTGAAAAGAATGATTAGTGCATGAATCATTTGCAACTTTTCTCATTAAGGACAAGAATATCAACTTAAATTTCAGTCTGTTTGTTACACAAAACTACTGTATGACTTCAAAAGATGGAATATAACGCATGAGTCATATGAACCATGTTTATGATGGATGGATGGATGGACAGGTATAATGACAGAGAGAGAAAGATAAGAGAGACAGACAGACAGACAGATAGATAGATAGATAGATAGACAGACAGACAGACAAAACAATACGGACAGATGGATAGATAAATAGATAGACAGACAGACAGACAGACAGATAGACAGACAGACAAAACAATACGGACAGATAGACAGATGGATAGATAGACAGATAGATAGATAGACAGACAAAACAATACGGACAGATGGAAAGATGGATGTATAGATAGATAGATAGATAGACAGACAGACAGACAAAACAATACGGACAGATGGATAGATGATAGATAGACAGATAGATAGATAGACAGACAAAACAATACGGACAGATGGACAGACAGACAGACAAAACAATATGGACAGATGGATAGATAGATAGATAGATAGATAGATAGATAGATAGATAGATAGATAGACAGATAGACAGACAGACAGAGACAGACAGACAAAACAATATGGACAGACAGACAGACAGATAGACAGATGGATAGACAGACAGATAGACAGACAGATAGATAGACAGACAGACAGACAGACAGACAGATAGATAGATAGATAGATAGATAGATAGATAGATAGATAGATAGATAGACAAAACAATACGGACAGATAGATAGATAGACAGACAAAACAATACGGACAGATAGATAGATAGATAGATAGATAGATAGATAGATAGATAGACAGACAAAACAATACGGACAGAT
>JAFVLL020031387.1:0-19351 GCA_021397915.2 Tor tambroides
CGGCCATTCAGAATTCAAATATCCGGTGAGTGTCGCTAAAGATTAATGCTCTATCATGTTGGAAATATCCCCTACACAAAACCCAAACCTAAACCTACCCGATAGTGTTAACAAATGCAAAAGTAATATAAAAACATATTTGCTGATGCAGCCATGCTATTTTAACTTCCTTATGCGGATTTGAGCTGTTTTGTCGAACCGTAGTTTCACGGAGATTCGTACCAGAGCTCTTCATCACTTAAGTGCAACGCCGTATCGCGTGAGCTACTGAGTAAATCTACTGGATTAGAAATCTCATGCATATGAAGCTGTATATGTGACGACAATGTTCAAAAGTATCAGTTTTCAAATCGTGCAGGATGTTAAAATTGTTTTTGAAGTCATAACATAGCATTCTTCAACTAATTGTGTGAAAATTAGCCTTTATTAATCAAAAATATACCTTTAAATCATACTTTTGTGTGAAAAAGAATAAAAGTTGTCCGAGTTTTACTGCATCTAGTGTTCATTTCAACTGGAAACTTCAGCAATTTGTATATATAGGTACGTTTTTTCAGTTTTGCAGAAATGTATGAAGAGGCACGTATTTCCAATGAGCCTAGGTTGAAAAAAGCTCTAGCTCCTTTAGTGGACTTTGCTATCCTAGGAGCTACCAAGAGTCCAGAGTTTTGCGACAGTGCGATAGAAGACTAGTTAGGTACGCAGGAGCTAAACCATTTAGGGCCTTAAAAGTAAGTAGTAATATTTTGTAACTGATACAGAACTTAATAGTAGCCAGTTCAGAGAATGTAAAATTGGGGTAATATAATCATATTGTCTTGACCTGGTAAGGACTCTAACAGCTGCATTTTGGACTACCTGTAGCTTGTTTATTGAAGAGGCAGGAGAACCACCTAGCAGTGCATTACAATAGTCCAGTCTAGAGGTCATGAATGCATGAACTTCTGCATTAGAAACAGGTAACATGTTCCATAGCTTGGCAATGTTTTTCATCTTGACATCAGTGCTTTTTGACTAGTTCATTTCAATTCACATTTATTTATATACGGCTTTTTAAATAGTTTTAAAGCATGCTTACAGAAAATACATGTTTCTACATTGCAATTAAGAGTAATCTGTTAACAGATGTGGCTGTGTCAAAGTAATGTCCATATGGCAGAAATGAGTGCATGTTCTGATTATAATGATCACAACATAAGGAAAATTGGGCAGTTCTGTATGTTGATTCGGAGTTCATGCATCATGCATTCCATTTCAAGACACACATTTTACCCCCAAAGTAGTAATAATGCACTAAAATTGGTTTATTATTGGTTTCTAAATGTCTTGATGGTTTCATTTCCTCCTGACTGTAAGTCAATTAGTATTTAATGGAATCTGGGTCATGTTTTCTTTTAATCATGTTTAGTTTTGAGGATGAACTCAACTTGGCCATACCTGGATGCACAACTGTTGAAATTTACCAGCTAAAGATACTAAAGTGTTTCCCACTCACTTTTAAAAGCTGATGCGTCTGTTTATTCTATACATGATTATGTGGTTTGCTGCATGTTATTATTTGCATACACTATGTTTTCCCTGCTTGCATCCCACCAGTTATATGTGAAGCATCAGAAAATCCTTTGGGACGTAGTGATGCTTAGAGACTCATGTTGGCCTGTTAATGTTGTCAATTTTTTTGAGAT
This sequence comes from Tor tambroides, assembly GCA_021397915.2. NCBI lineage: Eukaryota > Metazoa > Chordata > Actinopteri > Cypriniformes > Cyprinidae > Tor > Tor tambroides. Next base: position 1,686 of record JAFVLL020031387.1, read on the forward strand.
GTAAAGGTGTAAAAATCACATTTGTGGTTTCAAAAGTATTCACACCCTTCCTGGCCGGTTCCTTCTGCACCCGTTCTGTCGTTCCCCTGTTCCTCGGCTCGTCTATCTCTTGTTTTTTCTCTCCTCGGCTGTTCCCCTGTGCTCAGCACTTCCTGTGAGCCGTCACCTAGCCCCGACCGCAAGACATTTCTCTTTGTTACCGTCTCCACCGTGCTCTCCGCCCCTCCTTTCTCGACAAACTGCCTGGAGTGTGCATCGTTCACGGGTCATTACTTTTCAAAGAAATTTAAGCATGGAATGCCATTTAATTTTTCCGAATGTATTCCGTCATTAGAGATCTGAGCTGTCAGAGTGATACCATTTTTGGTGTGATGTGTTTGTTGCCTCATTTCTTTTAATTTTACCTCCATTAGCTTAATTCTTTTTTAATATTTTCATCTAACGAACTTTACAGTTCATTTTGTTTGAGTGTGTGCTAAGCGAGTTTTATGAAGCAGGCAGTTGGCTTTTCCCATTTGTGGGGCGGCAGCGAAGGCGCCCGGTGCTTCTGTCAGCTTATTTTTGGCACCTTAGCTTGCGGTTCTGCTTCTGTGCCTTGATTATACAAGCAAACAACTGCATGAAGTTCATTAAAAATAAGCAGCAGCTAATTAACCTGAACTTCAGACAAACCGCCACTGTCATCCAAGATCAGTTTGGACCATATTGAATTGTTAAAGATTTGCAACCCCCCCCCCACATACACACGCACGTGTGTAACTCTTTGTCTTGATGTCTTCACTGAAGCCAGCGAACGCTCGCAGTGTGGGCAGCGCTGATTAGCTTAGCTGGGCGTGCTAGCGGCACTTTCCCCCCGCCGTGTTTATCTCTGCTGAGCTGATGGGCCGCTGCAGTGTAATGGTGTGTTCAAGCGTCTCGGCCTCATAAAGGTTGTTTTGTACCCTTCTGTTGAGAGGTATCGACATTTACATGCCGCATGTTTGACATTTCTCCCGGGCCTTGGCGTCCATCTCGACTCGCACGTGTGTTAGCTTGCATTTGATGTGGCCTTGACTCGCCGGTGAAGTCTATCTAAAATGCTCCTGTGTTTACCCAGAGGTCGAGAGATACTCCATTAGCGAAACCCTCAAGCCTTTTGTTCATGTAATTTGCTTAATTACTTCGTATCAGCAGACATTGGAGATACGTTTCACCGTTCAGATCCTCTGGGAGCGTTCTGTCCGTATTTATTTTATTATCTATCTTTCGTTATCATATTTTAACCATTCTCCATCTCACATGTCCGGCGGTATTAGCAGCTTTAGAGAGAGAGAGAGAGAGAGAAAAAGGAATTGTCGTGGAGTGAATTAAAATTTCTCCAAAAACAGCAGAGATCAGAGCAAGCAGGTGATCGAACACGCATCACACACACACACACACACACACACAGGGTAAATGAGAGGGGGAAATGGAGAAGGCCGTTGGGGAGACGGCAGCAAAGTCAAGCTATTGGATTACTGTCCCCAGTGAATCACTCCTCAACAATCTCTGTCTGTCTCTCTCTCTGGTTAATTACTGGGATTTTGGGTTGTTCCTCCATGGGGCTCATGACTGTGTTTGTCTGCAGGGTGGGTTTAGGGAGGTCTCGACACCCTCCTCTCACTCCTATATGATCTCTGTCTCTGTTATATTCCTTCTGAGACTGTTCGGGGTCACAGGGCCAATCTCAGATTGAATTATCTTTACCTTACACACAAGCACACACACAGCCGTACTGTTCACAGACTGTTTGATTTGTAGTCAGTGTGCACAGGTTTAAATCGGTCCGCCAAAAAGCGATTTTTGCAGGTTTCTGCTACACTTCTGAGGAGGAACTAGTTACTGGCTTGGACCAAGTTCACAAGGTGTGTTTAGAAACACTCAAGTCACACCCACTTAACTCATACATACTCAAACCACACCCACACAAAAACTCTTGAAGCCACACTCACTCAAGCCACACTCACATATACACTCCTCAAACCACACCCACTAATACATATACAGACACACACAATACCACACTTGCAAAAAATCTCAAACCACACCCATGTAAAACACTACCTAGATCACATCCACTTGAGCCACATATAAATACGCAAGTTCCACCTACTTAACCCACACACATAAAAAAAAAAAAAAACCTTCAAGCCACACCCATATAAACACTCCTCAAGCTCCACCTAGCTAAACCACACCCACATAAACACTCCAAAAACCACACCCACCCATAAACTCCTGAAGCCACACCCATTCAAAAACGCTACCCAGGTCACACACACTTTAGCCACATATAAACACGCAAGCTCCACCTACTTAAGACACACACATAAAAATCCTCAAGCTGCACCCATATAAACACTCCTCAAATTACACCGACTCAGGCCACACTCACATAAACAATACTCAGTCCACACCCATTAAAAGACACATCAAACCACACCCCCTCAAATCATATATTTAGAGAAATCTCAAACCACACAAACACAAAAAGTCAAGCCCACGCAAAACACTACCCATATAACACCCATCTGAGCCACACCCACATAAACACTCCTCAAGCTCCACCTACCTAAGCCACACCTACTTAAATTATTCATGCTTAGACATGCCTCAAACAACACCTACACATAAACTCCTGAAATCACACTTAATTAAAACACTAACCAGATCACACCCACTTAAGCCACACCCACATAATCACTCCTCGAACCACACCCACTCAAGCCACACCCACATAAACACTTGTCAAACCACGCCCACTCAAATCATACATACTCAGACACACCTCTAACTACATCCACACAAAAACTCATTAAGCCACACCCACTCCATACATTACCCAGATCACACCCACTCAAACCACGCCCACATAACACTGCTTAAAGACCACACCCATTTATAACAACTCAAACCACACCCACGCAAAACGCCAAATACAAAGTCATAGGCACAAGAGCAGTTTCTCCAGCAGTGCTGCTTGTGTTTACAGGCCCATGATGAGGATCAATCTCAGGAAGAGCAAACCATGGCATATTTAACTGCCACACAGTTGGATTTGTGTTGTGGTTTGTCTAATTTCAAGGTGCTTCACACAAACGCTCAGTCACCGTGACACACGTCACATCTGAAGTAATGCGAGATGCCACTAATGTAACGTTATTATGCGTTACAGCCCAGGTTGTAAATTATGATGAAATTTCACATCTCCTCCCGTTAATGCAGACGTATATTGAGCCAATTCAAGACAGAATAAAAATGACTGTTATTATCTTCGAATAAAAGTTGGGCTGACGCTATGTGAGACATCTCATAATTATCAGGACCCTCATATCCATTTAACCGGCGCTGATATGAAGGAAAGCAGCCGCTGAATGACAGTGAGTTCATTTAGAAAGACCATCAGCTAAATGACACTCATGCGACGATCAGTAACCTGCCAGCGTGTCCCCGCGGAGGGATGACAGGTGCTCGTCTGGAACATTAAAGCACACGCTAACGTCACACACAGGACACACATGTGCTTAACAGGGCCGATACCATCACACACGCTCCTGTGTAATGGCTTCTCCTTCTGAATGCATAATATCACTTAGCGCAATATCGATAATAACAGTGAGATTTCAGAGCTGGTTTGGGGAGGCTTTCGCCGTTATGAATTCTGAACGTATTCTCAAATTCCACAATAATGGTGGATTTTCAGAGTCCATTTGCAAGTTCTTTTACCGCAGAGGACTGAGTGTTATGTTATTAGATATGATTTCTGCTGCTGTGGTGTTTGGTACTGTACAAACACTCAGTGCTGAACAGAAACACAGTCAATGTGTATTTGAGTTCTTTGTGGGGTGGCTATAAAGCTCTGCAGACCATTTTTATATATATTTTTTATTATTATTTTTTTGTTTTGTTTAATAACCTGCAATTTGGTAAATAATGAAACTACTCATAATCCTGTAGAGATACATAAACAGAGAAGCCGCTGTTGCCTCCCCAGCTAACAGGCAACATTCCCAGAAGATTCCAGCAATGCCCTCTCAAAGTTATGAACAAACGTACTTCCAATAATGTTAACAGAACATTTGTTCAATGTTATTTGGTCTTTAATAATGTTATTAAAAAAAAAAAAAAAAAAAATTGTACATGGAATGTTAATGTTTTAATTGGACGTGTTTTTTTTAAATGTTACAATTTTTTTTTAGAATGTTCAGAGAACATTCAAAAGTAACATTCGCAAAATGTTTGCAAAATGATACAATTTAACATTCCCTTAACGTTTTCTGTAAGAGTTTAACCTTTTGAAAACTGCATGTTTTGAGAACATACACAAATAACATTTTCACAACTAATACGAAGGTTAGAAAAATGTTCTCGGAACATATTTTTGGTAGCTTTTGATTTATGACCAAACAGAGGTCATTTGATGATCAGGTCAATCAAAAGTTAATAAAAAAACATTTAAGTGTTGACATAGTTACTGTCTTGTGTCTTTGTAGGTTGAAAAGCTTTAGACTGAATAAGCTTTACTTACATTATGCATAAACATCCACTTTTACACAAACTATAAATCATGGATGTAAAAAATGGCACAACCAATGGTTTATGGTTTTGATTCCCAGAGATCTCGTATAGGCCTACTGAGCTATAATCCAGGCTACACCTTCAGCACACTGTGAGAGCTTTGTATAAAAGCATCCGCCTATTGCATAAATGCAAGCATATGTTTCTCCTCCTAATAGAGAAAAGTGAGAGTGAGATGTTAAAAAGGAGAAAGACGCATGGTTCGGAGGCCGTCTGACAGTACAGTATGACGCCGCATAAACCCTAAACATGTTGTTTTAATAATACAATAACTTGTGCATTACAATAAGCAATTTTAATTCCATCTGCTAAGTATGACAACATTAGCATATCCATTTAATTAGCGGCGCGCGTTAAAGTCGTCCTGCGTTAATCACCTTCCTGAATGTGCTTCTGTCTCTCTCACGGCAACTTTCTCTTTTGTTTTTATCTAACGAGATGTTTTTCTCTCTTCTGATGCAGAATAAAGGTGTTTGTTATGACGGTTATATTTCTGTTCTCAGTTCAGTAATCAGCCGCGCTGTCTCTGCATGAACAGTGATTTCACTAAACAAAATCATCGGCTAAATCTATTCAAACACTCACATTAATGGGGTGGATTTGAATGGATTTTCATATTAAGGCTCATAGATTCTGTCAGCAATTTATTAATTGCAACAGAGGCATCATTGTTTGCCATTTTGACACCGGCTCAATTAGAGCACTATTTAGAGTTAATTAGATTATTCTGAAAGCATTTCAGAAATGAGATTTATTGTCCGAAATGAAACAACATGAAAGTTCATCTTACAAAGGAGCGGCAGTGATACTTGCAATAAAATCCCATCGCACGCTCTTCATCTTTCTTTCTGTCTGTTTCTCTCTCTCACACACACACACACACACACACACACACACACACTGAGTGCGTCTCTTATCTTTAGTATAAATGCATGTGAAATGAATACGGCTCTTGAAAATGGAAACTGCTTCACTTCAGTAAATGTGTCTTTAGAGATGAATGACAATCTTGTTTGATGCCTCTTTGGAGGAGTAAAAACTTCTCATTTAAGTCTTTAATGTAGAAAAAAATGAATGCAGCATTCTTTTTCTAGATCTTTTTTTCCTTGCAGTTCATGCTTAATAATATCAGAAGTTTCTGGGTGATGTTGCTCATATTTGCAGGTGTTTGTACCTGAAGTGCACATATATATTTTAGTACATTTGAATAGACACTGAAACAATATCAACGTACTGAGAGCATCTATAACACATTTGTGACTTTTCATTGTTGAACAAGGTAAATCTGTTTAAATTTAATGGCAATAGATGATTGTATTTATCTTATTTGTTATGCATACAATAAAACCAACCTAAATACTCAAGGACCTTCAAAAGTTTCACAGATATTTGTCTGTAAATTTGCACGTCAAAGTGTTTCAGATTGCCTTAATGAATACGTACTATTGCGATCATGTTAAATAGTGTAAATTTTCTTATGTGTAAAGTTGTACTGTGTAAAATGTGAGTGTGTGTAAAGTCTGATCTTTTGGTTAAACAGTCCCCGCAGAGCCGTGGTCTTCACCTCTCAGTCCATTAACTGAAAAGCTTCACCTGAAACACAGCGTTTCTCCATCTGAGCCTCGCTGCCCTCCTGGAGTTTATTCAATAATACATGAGGAGTCATGAATTATTCCTCCTGCTGGATTACAGGTTATTAGAACTAAAAGACATGCATGTTTTGCAGGGAATTAGTAATGTGTGTTTGGTTTAAAAGGGTAAAAAGAGCTTGTAGTGAAAGCAGCGAGCAATCAAACTTTGATGTGAAATATTACCGCAGGTTCCTCTTTGGCGCGTAACACTTGCTCAGATCTCGTCTGGCTCGATCTGTAGAGTTTTCAAATCTTTATTACTGTTTTAAACCCATGTGCTGTACTGATACTGTTCTTCCTTTTCAAATTATGGCTTGGGTGCTATGGGTAATATTTCAATATTCTTTCAGAATATGCCAGCAGTGGATATCATTGGTGATTTAACACATCACACAAGGAAACATCACCAAAGCATTGAACTGGAAACATTCTTACATCATTTGGGAAATCCTTCCTTTCTTTGTGGGCTTTTCATGTTATATATATAATAAGCAATAGTGTCAAAATAGACACAGACTATATTATACAAGTATGGATTTTAGTGTATTGCAGAGTTAGTATATTAACTAAAACTGAAACTGACATTTTCAAACTTAAAATGAAAACCATAAACCATAAAACAATTTTTGTTTTTGAAATAAAATGTTTACTGGAAAAAAAAAAAGAATATATATATATATATATATATATATATATATATATATATATATATATATATATTTTTTTTAGTTAACATTTTATTTCAAATAACAAAAATTGTACCTTATATATCTTATATCTTACTGTATATCATATTTTAATTTAGTTAGATGTACTAAAATGAATTAAACTAAAAATTAATAGTAATACAAAAAAATAGATGGACATGGAAAAACTACTAAACATGACAAAAACACAAATGACAAAATTATAAAGAAAAGAAAATATTAAAAAGCTGACTCAAAATATCAGAAATGGTAATAGTAAACTCAATGATACTAAAATAACAAATATATCACAAATTTATGAAAAAAAAAAAAAAAAAAAAAAAAAAAAAAAAAAAATATATATATATATATATATATATATATATATATATATATAAGGCTTTTTGGAATCTTCTTTCAGAAGATTGAAATGTTTCCAGATCAGTGATTGTGTGGTGTAAAGATAAACACTGCTACAGTCTTTCACTTTTGTGACTGGAGCAGCTGTTGATGTGTTTGACGTTTGACTTGTAAACTTGCTGATTCAAATATCAACAAATTTCCTGCTTGTTTCAAGATTTCACATCGAGTGTCGACCCAAAACAAAATCAGATTTTTGGGTCACGACCCACCGGTTGAGAAGCAGAGTTCAGTGACGTTATGTTACGTTTCCGCTCACCGTTAAAACAGAACAACAATTCCCTTTAGCTCCTCATCACATCTGTGTCCACCCACTGAAGAACAGAGGAGAGCATCTTCATCTTCATCATCTCTCTCAGCGCTGGTGTGACGGGTGGGTGTTTTTACTGTCTGTTAGTTACTCATTAGATTTCTCTCTATCTCTCTCTCTCCATCAAATAAGTGACACACTTTTTCACAGGCCCTGTTCGTCTCATCCAGAGCCATTTCTCATTTCTACACTTCTGTGTTTTTCATTTGGATTCTCACCGGCCACAAACCCAGAGGAGCCCGGAGAAGTGCTCGCCGCCACCAAGAGAGGCTGTTTTACATTAAAAATGCTTTTGAGCTGAGGTAACATCTTGCTTTAATAATGTACAACACCAGACTGCACGGAGCAAAATACATTTTTAATTACTAAAGTGACTAATATCTAAGGTTCTGCTTTGAGGTTTTTGTTTCATTAAATATGCATGTGTTTTTTTCGCATTGGTGCATCTGAGCCCACACCTGGAGTTCAACGCTGTGCTTTTTTTTGCCAGAGAACGGCACATTTACACACGTACTAAACACGCAACACACCTCTCAGGAACCGGATAAACGCCAGACCTGTCATTCGCTCCCAAATCCACCCACAATCCCCTGAAACACATGACAGAAAACCTCAGTAACGTGTTCTTGCTCCCGATATGATGTTGACGCTCATCAAGGTGCCATTTCAGCTTAAAATATGAATGCGTCTCGCGTGAACGTTTGAACGTCTTTGTGTTCGGATGTTCTTATTGCCTTCAAAGAGAACAAAGACTCGTCTGTGAACCTGGAGCAGGTGAAGCAGATTAAAGGTGTTTAATCTCTAATATTGGGCGATTAGTGGAAAGTGAATTCCTGGTTTTGAAGAGGACGGGATTAGACATGGAAACTCCTGCCGTAGGGGAGATTAGAGCTGCTCTCATTTCGGCCGACATGACGACTCAGGCCTGATCTGACTCACGTATTTCACTGAAAACCCAGAACCGCTGCAGACATTCATTTTACCTGTATTTATTTTTTATTTTTATACTTATAAATGTCATGTGTGATTGGTTTGCAATGCAACTTATATCATCATTACATGAAAGCTTGTGACTGTCACTATGTTTACATGCACACATTTTTCATCAATCCGAATAAATCCAATCCAATTTCAAACTTTTGTTTATATGAACCCTAAACATTGCAATCTGATTCATGTGTTCCTTTAGAAGTGCATTACATGTATTCCGAACTTAAAAACTTAATCACATGTGCAGTGCGCAAGTCATCATGCTTGGTTTTGTTCCTGTTGATCGGCTCAATCAGATTGACTGAGGTTTTTACATGTAGGATTTTTAGTCTGATTGCACCATCATTTCAGTTATAAATGTATGAAATATAGTTTTTTTATTCATGGAAAATCTTTCTGCTGCACAAAACACACAAGAACCATTGACGTTTGTTTCCAGTGATGCTAAATCTGACGTTTAATTAAAAAAAAAAAAAAAAATGCAATACTGTGATGTATGCACCAACATTTCACGGCAAAAAAAAAAAGAAAAAAAAAAGATAATTAAAAAAAATATTATTTGCAGTATTTTTGGCATGTTTTCCAGTACAAATACAGTATCTAAACGTTCTTAAAACAAAACACATTTACTTGAGATGCAAACTGACAGATGATATTCAGTCTTTTTTTCTTAAAAAATATATCAAATTTGAGTTTTTGCATAAAACAATTTAAATAAATAAACAAATCTGCCAATAGACTAAGATAATAATCTTGTGTTCCCTTTCTAGTAAGTTTATTTTTCTGACCCCAGCAACATGTTTGCCATGTTTTAAGCATAAACTCACACATTATTTTTATTTATTTATTTTTTTTCCAGAGAACAAGACTTTATATTTCAGCCATTTGACTTCTCATTCATTCATTCATTCATTGCAGTGTTGAGCACAGTTTCTCAGAATTGTTATTTTTAAATTAAATAAAATACCACAGTTAGGTTAAAAGCATCTCCACTGTCAGGTGTATGATTATATTCATATTTAAGTAATTAATCACATCTTTCCGCCTGTATTCAACTCAAATCAAACTTTTAACAGTAGAATAATTGTAAAGAGGTCAAACTGTGTTTCTCACTTGTCAGATGTTTATCAGATTAACTCTCCATTGTGAATATCAGAGTGTTCTTGTGATCTAACAAACAGGACTAAATGTCTGTTATGAGGATCCGGTTGAATGAGTTTTTAATAATAACCACCTGAAAGTTCGGAAGAAATTAGAAGTATATCGTTGTCCAGTTATCCGTGATGTAGCTTACCATCCTCTCTGTGTGGATGGACAGATTAAAAGCGTGATCTGAGCTTTATATTAACATATCACAAAGCCTCACAAAACTTTAATATCCGAACATGAAAAATTCATATATTGATGCTGAAATAATGACTGTGTTGAACTACAGTCTCTTTAAAGGCGCGCCAATTAACTGCTATAAATAATGATGTTTTGCTTTTGAAGGCCAGTAAGATGAACGCAGAGAACTAACACAAACGCCTTCACCTCGCCGGCGTACGGTAATGAGTGTGAAACCATGTTTACGGCGTCCTTGAACTCCAGTCAGTGTCGTGTGATTTTCATTAAAGGTGACAAGAACATAAATGAGTCCAGATGAGTTTGAGTCTAGTTTAGAGACCACCAACTTAGTTAATAAAGAGGCAGATGTGCCAGCGATTGTGCCGAGCATCTTTGAGAAGAACAGGGATGTCGGCTCAACGCGGCACACGCACCTTTACCGTGTGTTTGCTGTGAGTTTCATCCGAGACGTTTACTAGACTCTCTCTTTGAATACAAGAGGTCACTGGGAAAAAAAGAAAAAATGTTTAAACAATTATTTATTAAATTATACTGCAAAAAATTGTTTTTATTGTATTGTATAGCCTTGTTTTCCAGTACAAATATCTAAAAATATTAAATCAAGATATATTTACTTCAGAAGCAAAATTACTTAAAATATTAAGTGAGTTTATGCTTAAAACAAGAAAAAAAAATGTAAGTGTGATAAGAGAGGTAATTTTGTTTCCCTTTGAATTAGAGGCAGATATTTTTATTTCTTATTTTAATCATAAACTCACTTTAAACTCGTAAACTCACTTTATTTTGGTAGATTTGGCAGAAAACAAGACTTAATAGACCTAAAAGTCATTTTAATTGTTATACATAAATGTATCTTGATTTAAGAATTTTAGATATATTTATTGGAAAACAAGGGGAAAAAATGACAAATAAAGTCATTTTTTATATAAACTACAGTCCAAAAGAAAGTATTTATTTATTAAGAAATTAATACTTTTATTCATTAAGGATGCAATAAATTGATCAATAGTGACAGTAACGACATGTACAATGTTTCAAAAGATTGCATTAGAGCTTTTAGATACATTTTTGGCAGTTACTGTGTTGCATTCAACTATTTTAATTCTCCTAGTCAGTAAATTATGTTACTGTTGGTTTTCTCAGCATGCACTAGGCTAGGAATATTTATTGCATTTGCATTGTTTGACAGTTTGTGATGTTTAGTTTACACTAATTGTATTCTGTGGTCACATACGAAAAAAAAATAAAATAAAATAAATTATTGATTTTCTTCAGTATGTGTAAGTTTCTCTTTGGTCTCTGCATAAACTGAAACATTGGGAGAAAAAAAAAAAATCTCTTCAAAGGGAATAAAAAGCGGTCAAATGAAAAGCAGATCTGTCCGCAGGTATTTCCTTTGTTTAGCTGCAGATGTTCAGTCAGAGTCGTCTGTGGTTTGAGAGTCAATCATGAGGAATAGCTTCCTCAAATGTATGATTACATTTATTTACTTAGCTATTTAAAAGCTTATATTTAACCATATATTTCATACTTATGGCAGCATGTTATGATTAAAGACAAATCAAGCTTTATTTAAAAATAATTTTTCTGATAAATTAAACCATGAGCAAAACATTGACCTCAACATGCAATCATAAAGGAATATTTATAAGAAGTTAATAATAAGAACTAATTTAGGCAGCATGAAGCACTAGTCGAGTTTGTTTTCTTCGTCCTGTCGATGTGTTTGAGAGCACAGAGAATATTTTACGCTGCTGCGTCTGAATCCGTACAAACCTGTTCCATCTCTCTGTCGCTTTTACACTTTCATGTCTTCTTTTCCGTCTGTCACCATCACAGATGGGCTCAAGTCACAAACTTGCAGCCGGAGCTCCGTCCAGAATGTGTGCAGATTTACCTGACCAGACTCGCTAGAGAGACAGAGAGAGTTTATAAATGCTGAGATGAAGTCACGTCCCGACACACATCCATCTGCCACCAATACAGCGGCTCACATTCAACACAGACCTGCTCTGATCTGACAAACACATCCAGAAGAACAGCAATCACTCCTCAGGGGCTACTTTTACATTTACTTTTACATAGAATACACACAGAATAAAGAAGCTAGTGTTAGGGTTTTTTTTTTTTTTTTTTAAGAATGGAATTAGAATAGAGAGTGCTAGAGTTAGAGGGTCAAATAAAGATGGAAGAGATGTGTTTTTAGCCATTTCTTGAAGATGGCTAAGGACTCAGCTGCTCGGATTGAGTTGGTCAGGAGGGAACAGTGAATGTAAAAGTCTTTGAAAGTGATTTTGTGCCTCTTTGGGATGAACAATAAAGCGATGTTCACTTGCAGAACACAAGCTTCTAGAGGAACATAAGTCTGAAGTAATGAATTTAGGTAAAGGGGTGCAGAGCCAGTGCTGGTTTTGTAGGCAAACATTAAAGCCTTATTTTTTATGCAAGCAGCTATTGGTAGCCAGTGCAAATTGATAAACAGGGGTTTTAAAAGCTTCTTTTTTTTGCTTTTAAAAGCTCAGAAGATGTAGAAGAGTTTCATTTACATGTCAACTTTGCTTCTTTTGAAGTATAGAGCTAAAAATGAATGTGGAAAGCAGCCCAGATCATTTGAAGAGAAACGGTTGAGTTCATATTGAAGTGTCTGGAGTTTTGACTGTCTGAGACATCACTGAGATCTTCTTGAGACATGGAAGATTGTCTCAAGATTGATTTTTTTTTCTCAGCAGAAACATTGGAGAATCAGGAGTGTCAGTTTGACCTTGTTTTAATCTCATTGCTGCTTAGAAGAAACATTGAGATATTAAATATATCTCGTTTGTGATTTTTCAGTGTCTCTCATCTCTTTCTCTGTTTGATTAGGAGACTGTAGAGTCTTAAACACACTCGTGTGCTTCACATGTGTTTCCTGTGACACGCGGTCAGGATTCTTCTTCAGGAGTTTCTGAACTACTTCACACATCATATCATAAAATAACTTACTCTGCTGTTCAAAAGTTTAGTTTTATATTCAGCAAGGACACATTAAATGAATCAAAAGTGACAGTAAAGACATTTATAATGTTACTAAATAAACTTTTGAACTTTCTGTTCATCAGAGAATCCTGAAAAAAATAAAATGTATCACAGTTTTCACAAAAATATTGGGCAGCACAACTGTTTTCAACATTGATAATAATCAGAAATGTTTCTTGAGCAGCAAATCAGCATATTAGAATGATTTCTGAAGGATCATGTGACACTGAAGACTGCAGTAATGATGCTGAAAATACAGCTTTGATCTCAGAAATAAATTATAGTTTAACAGATATTCACATAGAAAACAATTATTTCAACTTGTAATAATATTTCACATTTTTACTGTTTTTTACAGTATTTTTGATCAAATAAATGCAACCTTGGTGAGCAGAAGAAACTTATTTCAAAAACATATCAAGCATTTAAATGGTAGCATATGCTTTATTGGTGTTGTAGAAGATAATTTTAATTAGTTTGCATGTTCATATGATCCTTGCATGAGATGATGAGAAACCTATTTGGCTTCTTGTCCATGAAGGAAGCCTTGAGCGCAAGCCTCGACTCAGCTGGACCTAGATTAATGCATACTGTAAACATTGTTAGTTGATTATGTCTGATGCATTAACTAATGTTACCTTACTGTAAAATCTCTGGTTTTCATTTCACTGATGCTTCACTGTGACCTTCATCTCTGATCTAAGCATGATAGGAACTTTCTATTGCAGCATTTCTCTTGTTAATGCTCGTTAGGATCATTTGCTTGTATTGCATCTTTTAGAAATTGTCAAAAAGTGTCTGTTTAATAAATAAATGTAACAGCGCTGAAGCCACCTGATCATTGAACACCTGAACCGAATCAATCAGACGTGATAGACAGCTGTCAAGCACCAAAATAGTGAAAGATTGTTAGAATTAGAGTTCTTGGCATGATTATTTTTCTCTCTCTTCAGGATATCTTTCTGCATCTCAGAAGAGTCCCTCTCCATCATCATCAGAAACACAAACTCTCCAGGTTAGTCTCAAACAGCTTGAACACGCAAACACACCGACGCTCGAGTCCTGACAGTAATGCTGAAGTGCCAAAAAACTGCTCTGGTCTGGAGCCCCTCCCCACACGCGCATGTGTGTGTGTGTGTGTGTGTGTGTGTTTCCCATGAGGTGTTCCGGACATGCTGGCAGTCAGGCTCCGATATCACCTTCTCCTGACCGGAATTTCGGCATTCCCTGTTGAGACTTTTCCATCTGTTTCCCACAGTGAACACACACACACACACACACACACACACACACACTGAGCTCTCGTGTGGAATCTGCTTAGAGAAGCTCCATTGAGCCGCTCCAGTGTCCTTAAACGCAGCCGGACACACACAACTCAACGCTGCTGAAACTCAGTTTCCATCTTCAGAACCTGCAGCTCATGAAACTGATTCATGAATTTTCCCTTAAAAAACCTGCTGTTTATCTCATCTGCTGGTTTTATTTTGTTGAGTTTCATGATTCAGATGCTGTTTGATTTATAGCATCGTCACAAAATGTAACTATATTATCACTCAACTCTTTATATAAAGTTGGACATGAGTGTGTACAATATTATCCATACACATACAGTATAATACAATGTATTCACATAGGACAATACTATATTGCAAATCCCAACTGCTTGATTCCTTGTGTCATCGCAAAATGTAACTACACTGCTCAAAAACATTAAAGGAACACATCAGATCTCAATGGGGAAAAATATCATGCTGGATACTGATATGGACTGAGTAATATATTAGGAACGAAAGGATGCCACATCGTTTTATGGAAATGAAAATTATCAACCTACAGAGGGCTGAATTCAAAGACACCCCGAAAATCAAAGTAAAAAAAAAAAAAAGATGCAGCAGGCTAGTCCATTTTGCTGAAATTTCATTGCAGCAACTCAAAATGGTACTCAGTAGTTTGTATGGCCCTCACGTGCTTGTATGCATGCCTTACAACTAATGAGACAACGGATGGTGTCCTGGGGTATTTCCTCCCAGATCTGGACCAGGGCATCACTGAACTCCTGGACAGCCTGAGGTGCAACCTGGCGGTGTCGGATGGACCGAAACATAATGTCCCAGAGTTGTTCTATTGGATTTAAGTCAAGCGAGTGTGGGGCCATTCAATGGTATCAATTCCTTCATCCTCCAGGCACTGCCTGCATACTCTCGCCAAATGAAGCCAGGCATTGTCATGCACCAGGAGGAACCCAGGACCCACTGCACCAGCGTAGGGTCTGACAATGGGTCCAAGGATTTCATACCTAATGGCAGTCAGGGTGCCATTGTCTAGCCTGTAGACGTCTGTGCGTCCCTCCATGGATATGCCTCTCCAGACCATCACTGACCCACCACCAAACCGGTCATGCTGAACAATGTTACAGGCAGCATAACGTTCTCCACGGTTTCTCCAGACCCTTTCACGTCTGTCACCATGTGCTCAGGGTGAACCTGCTCTCATCTGCTCTCATCTGTGTTCAATGGCAAGTGCCAATCGAGCTCCACGGGGCCGGCCAATGAGCGCAGGGTCCACTAGAGGACGTTGGGCCCTCAGGCCACCCTCATGAAGTCTGTTTCTGATTGTTTGGTCAAAGACATTCACACCAGTGGCCTGCTGGAGGTCATTTTGTAGGGCTCTGGCAGTGCTCATCCTGTTCTTCCTTGCACAAAGAAGCAGATACCGGTCCTGCTGATGGGTTAAACACCTTCTACAGCCCTGTCCAGCTCTCTTAGAGTAACTGCCTGTCTCCTGGAATCTCCTCCATGGTCTTGAGACTGTGCTGGGAGACACAGCAAACCTTCTGGCAATGGTACGTATTGATGTGCCATCCTGGAGGAGTTAGACTGCCTGTGCAACCTCTGTAGGGTCCAGGTATGGCCTCATGCTACCAGTAGTGACACTGACCCTAGCCAAATGTAAAACGAGTGAAAAACTGTCAGAAAAGATGAGTAGGAAAAAAAAAAGTCATTGGCCTCCACCTGTAAAACCATTCCTGTTTTGGGGGTCGTCTCATTGTTGCCCATCCAGTGCACCTGTTGTTAATTTCATTAACACCAAAGCAGCTGAAACTGACTAACAACCCCCTCTGCTACTTAACTGACCAGATCAATATCCCAGGAGTTTAACTGACTTTAAGATATACTCTGATTAAAAAGTGTTCCTTTAATTTTTATAATCAGTGTATATTATCGTCCAGCTGTGAACTGACAATGAAAAATAATTCTAAAACATTTATTTATTTTAGTTAATGTTAATTTCGACATTTACTTAAACATTATTACAACCAAAAGTTATTATAATGCTTTTTAATTATTTTATGGACCTGAGCTAACATGAACTAACAACAAACAGTCAATTTTATGAGCTAATATAAAAAAAAGATTTATAAATAGCAGATGTATTGCTAATTGTTAGATAATGCATTAACTAATGGCACAAATTCAATTTGTTAATATTAGTTAACTATATTATTTAACATTAAATAACAAAAATAAATATATAAAAAAATATATATTTATAAAACATTTATTCATCTTAATTAATTATAATGTCAGCTTTTAAGTTAATATTATAATATTATGTAATTATTTAATGGACCTTACTGATATGAACTAATAATGAACAGTTTAATAACTGTTTAATAAATAGGTCTAATAAATGAAGAGTTTATCTGCAAAAACAAATAACTCCGTTTTTTTTTTTATTATGTTATCATGTTTTTATTGTCTTTTATTGTGTTATTTAGCTGTATTTTTTTTAGTTATTTTTTTAACCTAACCAAAATAACCCAACTGCAATTTGATTGAGATTAATTGGAATGCACAATAAAAAAACATGATTTTTGAAAGTTATCTATTTTTGCAAATGAACATTTCAAATACTATTGCTGCAGTTTCAAACCTGATTTTGTGCCTGTCTGTCTGAATGTGTGTTAGTTTGTTGGTATGCTTTGTGTGTGTGTGTGTGTGTGTGTGTGTGTGTGAACTGATCTGTCGTCTGTCAGGCGTTTGTTCTGTGACTCAGAGGTGTTTGTATGAACACACATCACACAGAGCTTTAAAGAGCTGTCTCTGTCTCTGTGTCTCTCTGTGTTCAGGTGAGCAGGTGAGACGCTCGCAGACAGGAGTGTGTGTGTAACCCTGAGGGCCGCCGCGGGCATGTGTGTGTGTGACTGCTGACAGCTGCTTCACACACACACACACACACACACACACCACCGTCATACAAGCACATAATAACCAGGATTCCTCTCTGCCCGTCTCTCTCTCTCTCTCTCTGCCGCTGCAGTGCATAACAAATTACACTTAATAAGGTTCCTCTCACCACACTCATTCCAACATTCACATCCCAATTTCAATTTAGTTTCTAATGTTGGAATTTCCCACCATGTATTATATTGCAATATTATAGCAATTGCAGCAAATGTGAACATTAAATTAAAAGTACGTATTAGCACGAAATTAGTTAGAAATTGTCCAGTTTTCCTCTGAGCGCCTGATCAGTTGCTCACTGAAGGGCCTCGTGCTTATTTCATCTGTTTTCTGAAATTTATTCACAAAAGCCTTTATTTTAATCAAAAAAGTGAAGTATGTGTTAGTGCTGATGGGTCTGATACACACACCCTGCGGTCCATCACCA
>JAFVLL020031388.1:0-19663 GCA_021397915.2 Tor tambroides
TATATATATATAAAAATTATAATTAATATATATTGCAAATGACTTGAAGAGTTTTCGGACATTCCTTTAATTTCAGCTGCTTTAAGGATTGAAATAAAATGTTCAAAACATTTTAAAACGTTGAGCAACTTTAAGAAATCTACATTTATGTAAATACCTACTTAAACTTATATTTAAACTTACTGACAATCCAGCAGAAAAACTCAACATGATCCTCAGAAGCAGGTATTAGATTCTTTAAAAATAACTGAAGAAGTCGGAGACAAACAGAAGCGCGCGCCCGATCGCACACACAGTCACTTTGGCTCCGCCCCGCGACACGTCACATTGATTGGCAGTTTCCACGGCAACCCGAGAACGGCTCCTGCGTCATGAGTTCATCCGGGAACCTGGCCGTGTGATGGACAGTCGTCATGGAAACGTTCTCGCTCGGCTTCCATTTTGTTCGCGCCTTTCTTCTTCCTTCGAGACTCTGAAGCCCGCTCTGCTGCCGCGGCGCTCCACTGCGACTGAGCAAGCGACCAGCCATCCGCGCGGCGCGGCGCGTCGACCATGAGCAGCGCGGCACGGCGCGTTTAGCGCGCGAGGGCTGTGCGCGGGTTCGCGCGCGCGCGCCATTTTGTCCAGGGGAAGCGGCGGGGGCGCGCGCGCAGGATGAGTGACTGACGTTCGGACGCGGGAGCGCTGCGCTGCGGAGCTGCTCTCTTCGAGGCGTCGCGTCGGACCTGCTCTGGAGAGCGACTCCTGAGGAAGGCGGTTGGAATTATCGCGGATTCTCCCGGAGGATTTCCGTTCCTCTCGTCAGAAAGAGGCGCGCCGCACGGTGAGTGATGAGGGCTAGCGCCGCGGCTAACGGTTAGCTGCCCTCCGCGATCCCGCCGCCGCGCACCGGAGCCGCGAATCCGCTCGCCGCGTCCGAATCCAGGCTCCATCCGACGCGTTTTGCGCCTTTTCGGAGGCGCGGCGCGATAACGGGCCGTTTCTCGCTCGCCGCGTTCAGGCTTCGGTCCATTTGTAGGCCCGGGCTGCTAATGCAAGTACAGCTAGCCGCTCGGTATCGCCAGCTGAACGTGAACGATTCGCGGATGATCGGTTCGTTTGGAGCTCAACATCACGATTCGTTGCGGAGTAACGTTAACTGTCAGGCGGGTTCAAACGCTTCATTGTTGGCGCCGTTAGCTGGCTAGGCTAACAGTGTTTTGTCAGCTCTGATTCTCGTCATGTGCGCGAAACTGATTTACAGCATCGCTGGGAAAGTTGCAGGCGAACAGCCTTGATTAGAGCTGCTGCTGGGCTCTCCATCGAGTTTCTGTTTGCTTTATTGTGATCTAGCTGTGTTTGTGTACTGTAAACACCCCGTTGTGCTCCGAGAAGCGGTGTCACTGCTAAACTGAGGACTGATTTCACCGCAGATCTTCACCAATGGTTGTGCAAGTTGAAGATCAACTCAACCATCTCAAAACACGGCAAGACCCTGCTGAGACATCAGGGCTGTTCTCACCTGGAAACCACTCGCGAGTCGCTTCAGGTACATTTGTGTGTCTCTCTCTCTCTCACTCACACACACACACAGATGTACAGTATGTGGTCGCTCACACGTCTATGCTGTTCTTGCAGTGGGCTGTGGTTTGCAGATGGACTCCCCTGTCACAATGATATGAGATTTGTCAGAAGACGATGCATACAGGTGAGCTTGATCTTAGTCTCGCATAGCCAGACCTTCAGACTGACGGCTGAAGGTCTGGGAACTTTGGCCGCTTTGAATGGCCAAGGCCCGCCCAAGAGGCCATATGACTGACAGGTAAAGCAACCAATCACGTTTCGTTTTGTGCCGCGTCATGTTTAGGGGCATGGAAATGTCTCCACAATAACAGACTGGTGTGTAAAACTCTGACGTATTTTAAAGATTCTATGCCACGAACTTTAAATTTTTCACATACTTTTGAAAATTCAGCGTTTAGTTGATCCTGACAAGCGCTCGTCGTCAGTTGTAAACGCCACGGCATTTTTGTTTCCAGGCGGAACGTTAAAGAACGCGACACACACATCTCCCGGAAATCCTGTATAATCGAACCAATCTGACGCCGACTTCGAAATTCCTGAAGTGTTTCCAGATAAGTGTGCCATATGCATCAGACGTTTAGCGTGGGGCGTGACGTCTGAGGCCGAGACTAGCCTGATCATAACCCTGTGTTTGTGTTTATTCAGAGTTCAGAGTAGCCTCTCGTCAGGCCACGGCTGTGCTCTATTTAGGGCAGACAGTGTGTGCCGGTCGCTATAAATGTTTTAAAACACAGGCTGGGGTCCCGCAGCAGCGTCCGTCTCTGGGGTCTCACACCGGCCCATTCCGGGTTCCTCACCCGAGAGCTTTTCTGTCAGCAAATACTGTGTTAAACTGTGCTGGGAAATGTGTCAAAGTGCAATTCAATTTCATGCCTCTTACCCGTTTTCCTATTGGACAGAGCCTCCCAGCTTTGCCCTAGCAACAAAAGTGGGTTATTTGCATACCCTTTCCTGATTGGTCCCGCTTTTAGCCGTCGGCCAATGGCGGGGCATCTTCCTGGTGGTAGGCTATGGTAATGGAGGCACTGTTGCTGGGCTTGAGAGCTGGTTACCAGTGTGAATGTGCTGCATTGTGTTTGCTGGTGAGGAGACGCTGATAAATGACTTCCACTTAATGATCTGCAGAATTTCGGGCCACAGACCGTCACATTTCCAACATCAACACCATCACAAATGCTCACATGTAGTCTTTATTGTGCTGTTGTTTATTCCGACCGGCGCTCTGCTAAAATCCTCAGCTGTCGCCTAGACGCCTGCTTTGTAGTGAAATCATCTGCTCAATTCGCTTCATACACTACAGGTCTGTCATCGCCATCATCTGATTTGAAAACCGAACACCTTGTTTGTTTCTGCACTGTTTCTGCGTTTACAGTGAGATTGAGTTCAGTGTGTGTGTGATGCTGATGCTGAGTCATAAACACACACACACACACACACACTCTTGATCAGCTCTGATTAGACCTGCATGTGTGTGTTTGAATGTTCAATCCATCCTTCTGAAGGACTGTAACACGTGTCTGGTGTCATCTTGTGACAAAAGCATGATCTGCCATTTCGGTCCGAGCTTTTTCGGATCTTCTGTAACCCGATCAGGGCTTCTGGCTTACGTTTCACTGGAGTGCTCACTGCTGAACATTAAAACAATGATGGGAAAGAGACTGAGTAAAAGCTTTAGAGGTTTTTAGATTGGAGGAGGTTGTCACCTGTCTATCTGTGTGTGTGTGTGTTTCAGGAGGAGAGACCTCAGCATGCAAACCCTCCTCTGTTCGGCTGGCCCCCTCGTTTTCTTTCCATTCGGCTGGTGTGCAGATGGATGCGCAGACGCCCCATTCTCACCCGCCGTTCAGTGATGGTCACCCGCAGAGCGCCGCTGACCAATCAGCCGCTGCGCTGCCATACAACTCGCAGGCCCCGCAGGTACAAGCGGTTAATAGTAAGCGCTGGAGCATCTGTAAGAGCTCACACTCGCGCTCACGAACGCTGTTGTGTGTGTTACAGGTAACTGCTGATATGGTGATGCTTCAGAGGCGGATGCCTCAGTGTTTCCGGGATCCAGCGACTGCGCCCTTAAGAAAACTCTCCATCGAACTGATCAAAACATACAAACACATCAATGAGGTGCGACACTCACCTGACTCTGTGCAGCTCATGTTGATTGAAAGAAATGCTTTTTGTTGACTTTGTTGGATGAATAAATGCATCACTTGCACCAGTGGCCATACTGAAATCTGTTTTGTTTTTGTCCCAAATTTGAATTTATTTCCTTAAATTCATTTTTTTCCATTTTATTTTAGTTGGAATGTGTTAATGGTTACCATCAATTTTCTAATCTAAATGGATATCTAATCAATTGAACTTATAAAAACAGCTTAATAAGTTATCAAATTGTTTACAATAATAGGACCCTATGAAATGCTTTTATTCCCAGAAATTCTGTGTTGTGTATTTTAACTTTTCTGGCAGTCAGAAAATCTTTTAATGAAATCATATAAACAATTCCTTTCACTATTTTGGCAAACAGTGCTGTGTTAATAAGTGTTAATAAAAATTGAGATTATTCTTTGAAGTTTAAATAATTGTTTATTGTTATTAGTGTTACTATTAGTACACTAAGAAGTACATTCTGCTGTACAGTAGAAATATATTTCTGTCTCAATTTCCGTGTGTATGTGATATGATGATAATGTGCATGGTGGAGGTCATAGGGCCCTGCATCCACAGCTCATTGGGGTCGCTCAGCTCAGGCTTTCCCTTTGTTTGCAGGTTTACTATGCAAAAAAGAAGCGTCGTCACCAACAGGGCCAGGGTGAGGACTCCAGCAACAAGAAGGAGAGGAAGATTTACAACGACGGTTACGATGACGACAACTTTGACTACATCGTTAAAAATGGCGAGAAATGGATGGACCGATATGAGATCGATTCTTTAATAGGCAAAGGCTCGTTCGGTCAGGTCGGTGTCTCTCAGATCCTCTCACTAGTAAAGAATCACCCCATGTTTTTGTTTGGTCTGACGCGTCTCTCCCTCTGCTGGCAGGTGGTGAAGGCATATGACCGTGTGGAGCAGGAGTGGGTCGCCATCAAGATCATCAAGAATAAAAAGGCCTTTCTGAATCAGGCTCAGATTGAAGTCCGACTGCTGGAGCTCATGAACAAACACGACACTGAGATGAAGTACTACATCGGTAATGTGTGACTCTGTCACAGCCCGTATTCACAGCTCCTGTGGTCATAGAAAAAATCAGGACATTTCCAAAGCAGAGGAAATGAGTTAAATTCTTAGAAAGCTCTCATAGGGATTTCCCAGATTTCTTCTGCTCTCTAATATTTCGTAATATTTTGCCTGAGTGTTGGTTTTGTATGAAAAGCGGCGAGCATGAGGACATATTCTCTGAAATATCGTTGTCATGTTGTTGTATGTGTATGAAACAGTGTTTGGAGGGGAATGAATCGCTCTATTCTATCTGCGAGTCATCTGTGTCACGTCACCTGTAGCGTTTTTTCCCCCTGTTGGCAAAGGAATGGACATGCCCTACTCTGCCTCTGATTGGCTTACTTTAATGTTCTTTCCCTCATTATCCAACCAATCTCACTCCTGAAGCCTAACTTTTAGATGCTGCAGGCAACTGTCCATATTTCTAGAGGCTATGTAAAACGTGAAGGAACAAGCTAACGGCAAGCAACTTACTTTTGAAGTAATTGGGCTATGTTGGTGTTAGATTAGCCTGTTTGTAGCTAGCTAAATTAAGTTCGCTGTAGAGCAGGACGGAATGCATTTGTATCTGCAGTAAATTATGGTGTTCCAGTAGAAATGGTGATTACCGCGTGAGGCTGCTGTTTTTGTTTTTGTTTTGCGTGAGGCTGCTATTGGATAGCTATGAAGATTGTAACTTTCGTTATCACTACATTAGTTCGCTACCCTTTGCAAAATGCTCCTCAGTCTCGACCTTAACATTTGTCTCACATATCAGTAAGCTATTACTCTGACATGAAGTCGATTTGAGAACTGTTCGACCTACAAGTAAAGCATAGCGTTTAATGTACAGTGATATTAGTATCACTCAGCTCAAGTGGAGGCAGCGCTAGCCTGTAACAGCCTGTTTCAAGACCGAGAAACACCTGAAATGAAATGAAGATTTACAGTGGTTTATTTGCCCTGACTAAGTTCATGTAACATCTTAACAACAATCCTTGTTGATTGTAGACCGTAGTTGTCTCTCAAACATCTTTTAATCATATAAAGGTGTTTATCCTTGAATGGTGCACTGCAAAAAAATGCTTTCCTGCTTCGAGTTTTTGTCTTGTTTCTAGTCCGAATATCTAAAAATTCTTAAATCAAGAAGCATTTTCTAGACAAGTAAAAATGGTCTTGTTTTCAGAAAAAAAGTCAAAATTAAGTGTTTTTCTTTCAAACAAGCAAAATAATCTGCCAATGGAGTAAGCAAAATAATCTTATTTCAAACCCAAAACAAGATTATTTTGAGACTTAACTTTTTTTTTTTTCTGAAATAAAAATTATTTGATTTAAGAATTATTAGATATTTGGACTGGAAACAAGAAAAAAAAAATGTAAGAAAAGCATTTTTTTGCAGTGTTTAACATTTTCTCCCTATAAAGCAGTTTGACTTGCCATTGTGTGTGAAATGTGCTGTGAATTAACTTTTAGTTTGTCACCTTTTTCACCCCTGATACGGTTCCTCACAGACCAACAAGAGTTTCTCTTTCAAGGAGATATCAGTTATAAATCCATGTGAATATCAGTTCTTGAAATGTTGAAAGCACCTAAAAAAAAAAAGCTGATTTAAAATTAGATGATTATTTATGGTATAAAATAATTTGAGCCACAGAATATGTGCAGGACTTTGACTGTGGATCAGTCACTAATGAACCCGTTCATCACTCAAAAATACATATTGGTCATTTGCTTCTGTTTTTTCATTGTAATACTTGCCAGTTTTCTTCTGTCTATTTGACCAATCTGACCAGAGAAAACCTCGGTTAGGGTTTGGTTAGGGCTGGGTTAGTCATGCCAGCAAGGTGCAATTAATACCAGTTTATCAGAATTATTGTAGCCACATAATGGTAAGTTTTTATTATTTTTTTTCCTACATCATGATGAATTGCTTTAGGGCTGTGTTGCTGTTTCTGTGTTTTGAAGGGATGAGACGGGGTTCTGGACAGGACCGAGCTAAGAGTTTTGTTGTTTTGTACTGTTATTTGTTGCCTAAGGTATTGATTGAGTATTCATGAGGAAGCAGAGACTGGTGTTGTGTCTGGTATCAATCCAACTTTATTGTACAAGAGCACATTTTATAAGTTCTAGTGGCTGATATGTTCATTACATGTATATTGAATGATTCAGCAGATGCTTCCATCTAAAAGGACTTACAAATGAGGAAAAACAGTAATTTACCAGACAGAAGCGAGGTTATTAGCAGGAATATTGAGTTTTGGGAGTAAATCAGAAGCGTAACCATGGATAATCAGACAGACGGGGTTTGGGAATTGGCCGGTTGATTTTTGTCGTCTTTTGTACATGGCTGTAGATGAATGCATTGTTGATGGTAGGGCTGCACGATAAATCGCATGCGATATTTAATGCACATCTTGTCAGTAAAGCCGGTTCTGTAATCAGCGGTAAATTTCCATCACGTACGTGCCTTCACATTGAGCAGCATTTACTACACAGAGCCGTAGTTCACTGACAAGCTGCGCAAAACCACGTTCATTATCACGCGATGGAAATAATACGATAATTGCACGTGAAATTTACCACTGATTACAGAACCGGCTTTACTGACAAGATGTGCATTAAATATCGCATGCGATTTATCGTGCAGCCCTAGTTGATGGTGTGAGGGTAGCAGCGGATCAGGTGGAGTTTGGAAACATTCCACAGGGAATGCAGTGTTTCCCCTAGGTTTTCGGCTTTGGGAGGGTGGATTCCGTTTTTATTCCGTTTTAATTTTTCTGGACTCCTTTTTAATGGTTAGATTAAATTTTATTAATCAAAAAGCATGTCTAGCTAATTAAAATCATGAAACTTGAACAATTTAACATCAATTTATTAAAAGTTTAACAAAAATTACATGTTTAGGGCCCTATGAAATGTTTTATTTTTTCCAACCTTATGTTTTATTGTTACCAAATTCTGTGTTTTGCATGTCTAATTATTTGAAAGCATAAAAACAAGTTTCATTTATTCTTACAATAGCCCTATGATTTTTTTCCCCTCAGAAATTCTGTGTTGTGCATTGCAATTTTTAAACATTCATTTAATTTATCTTTTAATGAATGTTAATTAAATTAAATTTTTTGGAAAATAAAGGGGATTTAATATTATAATTAAAAACGTTGAAGAAATATTTTATGATTATTCCTTAAAAATAAGGTTTTAATAATTTTAGTAGTAGCCTATTACATACATTCTACTGAACAATAATAGTATGTTGTCTATTTCTGCCGCAATGACTTCAAGGTAAACCGAACTTTTATTTTGACGGGTTGCCGTGAATACCTTTACATTTCTGTGTGTATATGATATGAGGATAGTTTTACTCAAATGAAACGGTCAGATGCTCATGAAGTGACTCTCAGAGCAGTTCTGGAGATGTTGTTCATGTATTTATGTCCTCATTTAGTGAGACGCCAGATGCTATTGGCTTCAGTACAAGTAGTAAACAAAACCGCACGTCTGCGCCATTCATAACAGAGAGACACGCAGAATTCATATTTAAATAGTCTTTTTGCGGCTTAATATTTACAAATACGAGTGGGAGTGTGCTCACTTGTGTGTGCGTGCTGTGCGCGATACAGAGAGCGCGACTATGTAACATAGAGACAGAAATGACATGCCGTCGTGTAAATAAGATAAATAACATAAGGCTATTTAGTTTGTTTAATAAAAGAACAAGGTATTCTATAGGAAAGGTAAATTTAAATGACTTCTGTTGTGATCTGGCACTATAGAGAAAATAAAATTAACTTGACCTTCAAGGGGGGTGGGAGGTGCCGTTGGGGGGGGGCGGGCCGCCCCCCTAAGATAATGGCAGGGGAAACACTGGAATGTATGGGAACAGTAGGTCAGAAACCCACACAGACGGTCACCATGTGATTCGGATAGGGTTGGGTATCGTTTGAATTTTATCAATTCTGATTCTGCTTATCGATTCCGATTCTTATCGATTCCCAGTTTTGATTCCAATGTGGTTAAAAAAAAAAAAAAAAGAAGTCAAACATTGAGATATCAAACACATTTATTCTGTCTCTCTTTTCGCAAAACATTTAATTGCTGCTGAATACCATGAACAAAAATCAGCCGGCTACATAAAAACTGGACTCCATTAAGAGCTGTTTGTGTGCAAAATAGAGTTGCACCATTCTGGATACATTCAGACTTTTTTGTTGTTGTTGTTGTAGTTCTCACAATTCTGAAGAAAAAATATTAGACAACTAAACAAAATCTGATGGAATTTATGAATGAATGATTCAGTGACTCGCTCAAGATTGACTTGTTTGATTACTGGATGAATCAGTGTTTTTGAATGAATCTCTTGAATGAATGATTCAATGACTCACTCAAGATTTACTTGTTTCATTACTGGATGAATCAATGCTTTTGAATGAATCTCTTGAATGAATGATTCAATGACTCACTCAAGATTCACTTGTTTCATTACTGGATGAATCGGTGCTTTTGAACGAATCTCTTGAATGAATGATTCAATGACTCACTCAAGATTTACTTGTTTCATTACTGGATGAATCGGTGTTTTTGAACGAATCTCTTGAGGGAATGATTCAATGACTCACTCAAGGTTTACTTGTTTCATTACTGGATGAATCAGTGCTTTTGAACAAATCTCTTGAATGAATAATTCAATGACTCACTCAAGATTTACTTGTTTCATTACTGGATGAATCAGTGTTTTGAACTAATCTCTTGAATGAATGATTCAATGACTCACTCAAGATGTACTTGTTTCATTACTGGATGAATCAGTGTTTTTGAATGAATCTCTTGAATGAATGATTCAGTGACTCACTCAAGATTGACTTGTTTATTTTATTTATTTCAGTTTTATTTAACAGGGACAATGCACACTAATAATACATAATTAAATGTACAGTGTGCCAGAATTAGCCAAAAGGCTATTTTACATCTGCTGTCCCTGGACAGATCTTAATGTCACACCTACAAAAGGATTAAAATATTACATACATGTTAATATGAATAAAATAAACAAATCAAAAAAAAACAAAAAAAACAATTGATCAATATTAACAACAACACCAACACACACATACACACACAAACCAAACTGCCAGTCCATATAACAAACATTTTTTGGACACATGCACAAAAAACAATATAACTAGGACAATAACCAACAACAGAGGTTTCACCTATCTAAACACAAGAGAACACAATGAGCCAGCCAACCTCATCGGCATAGCACAAGAAGCACAAACAAACAAACAGGCAGGGCAGAGAAGACAGGGTAGCAGCAATATTTCATGTCAAATGTAATGTTGACAATCCTGACTACCTATTAGCCACTTCTTTAAGTTAAATTTAAAAGAAGCGTAAGTTTTGAAATTCCTAATGTGAATTGGAATGAGATTCCATTCACGAGCAGCCCTGATTGAAAAAGCTGTTTGAAGCTGTTTCATTACTGGATGAATCAGTGTTTTTGAATGAATCTCTTGAATGAATGATTCAAAGACAAATACATTTTTAACAGCCCCTTTTCGCCACCTAAAAAAAAAGATGCACAAAATTGAAATTAAAATTTTACAAGAAGTATGCAATTCCTGACCCTAAGTATCCCATTCTGGAATCGGAATGGATTATCGATTCCCAAGCCTAGATTCAGTTGAAAACTGAAACGTGTGCAGCTCCTCCAATCCTGATTGGTGCTGCGTCACCTTGTGATGTGACAGCGTACCACAGAAGTTATAAGTGATACCTGGAATAAAGCAGCACTATCTTCTGCCTTTCAGCAAGTCAAACTGTCCTCTGGTGTTGTTTGTCAAAGAAAATAATCAGTTTAGATCATGTGTGTCTCCCTGCCCACACTACATCACAGGTGACACACACCATCTCAGTCAGTTCTAGTCAGTTCTTGGTCAGTTACTCAGTTGGGCAGGACTGGAGGAGTTGCAAATGTGTTTCAGACGCAGTCACGCAGAGGCGTTCCCCATCATTTGGATGCAGCGTCTCATTCTCATTTCAGGGAACCGTGGTTACAGTCATAACCTGAGATGTTTTCAGCATTTAAAGAATCAGAATCAGAATCAGAATGAGCTTTATTGGCCAAGTATGTTTACACATACGAGGAATTTGTTGTAGTGACAGAAGCTCCACAGTGCAACAGAAAGACAGCAACAAGACAGGACACAGATAATAAAAGAATAATATCCAAATATCCAAATAGGCAATGTACAAAACAGCAAAAACACAATATATAATATAGACAATTATGTATGTACAGGTCAAGTATGTGCAAATTTGAAGTGAGAAAATAAAATAAGTGAGTGTGGTGAATGGATAATGTATAATAGTTGTGTGTTCCGCGTTTATTGTTGAATGTTCATGAGATGGATTGCCTGAGGGAAGAAACTGTTTCTGTTTCAGTTCAAAGAGGGAGTGTGCTGGATGTGAGGGATCCAGAGTGATTTTACCAGCTCTTTTGCTCACTCTGGATAAGTACAGTTCTTGGAGACTGGGGAGGGTTGTACCAATGATTCGCTCAGCAGTCCAGACTACCCTCCGTAGTCTTCTGAGGTCAGATTTGGTAGCTGAGCTGAACCAGACAGTTATTGAAGTGCAGAGGATGGATTCAATGATGGCGGAGTAGAACTGTTTCAGCAGCTCCTGTGGCAGGTTGAACTTCCTCAGCTGGCGAAGAAAGTACAACCTCTGCTGGGCCTTTTTTACAATGGAGTCTATGTGATTGCTCCAGAGTGCTTAAAGTCTTTTATACTAATTAAAACCTATGTGCCAGAACACTTAGTCAAAATAAAGGATATATTTTTTACTGGTTTTATAATTTGATTCTTATATTTCTCCACTTCACAAGTTTTGCTGTTGTTTTTATGCTAACATGTTGTGTCATAAGGATGAAAAATTGTTGCTAGAGGAAATTTGGCTTGCTGGTGACCTCTAATTAACAGCCGTGCTCTGTGATTTCAAGCTAGCAAATCTGTTCTAAAATGTCTTTTCTTTAAGGGTTTAGGAATGTCTTTGAGCCCCTTGTCCAATGAAATGATGCTAGTGATTGTACCAAACCTCTGTCAGACCTGTGTTTCCACTTATTTGTGAGCCACATACAGTAATGATGAAACAGACTAATTAACTACATAAGCTACCCAAAAAACATGCCACATCACATTTCTTTTTTCCATCAATTTTTGGCCATTATTTCTAAAATAAAGCAATATTGCACCATTGGCTTTGGCACAAGGGATTAAATTGGTTAGCTTCTGCTGTAGCAGAAGTAGAAGTCATTACCTCCATAATATTATGTGGGCATCTTTCTCCATTAATGGCCATGCAAATTTAGCCATGTACTAAAAAGATTTTTTCTTTAAACTGTTTTTGTTGATAACAGGGATAACTTCTTTTTTGTTATTTTTTGTTATCTTTCCCTAATTTACAGTATGTCAAACTTGTTAGGTGTGTTCAACTTGAATCATCACTGTGCGGACCGATTTGTATGACATCAAAGTCCTGTGAGAGCGATTCAAAAACATATGCAGCCGTCTGCTCTCTATAGCTCTCACTGTACTTTGATGTCACACACCGATCAGTCTACACAAATTAGTCACAATACATAAGGACTCTCAGTGCGTTAATTTCCCACTCTCTGATGAAGGCTTGCTAGCCGTGATGTGTGGGTGTGCGGCATTAGTACTTGTTTTTAATATTCCTAGCCATGATATAATAAAGGCTTTTTAAACAATTTTTGGACTTGACTGCCTTGGCTTAAAAAATTGTGTAATTATTTGTCCCATATCCAAAGAGCACCAGAAGATATGGACATCTACACCTAAGAAGAACTCTCTGCATTCCTTTTTTATTAATTTGTTTGTTTGTTTGTTTTTTGCCAGTCAGCTCAAGGTATTAATTTGTCTCTAGACTAATTACTGTATATGGCATTCAGGTTGTGTACTTCCGTTGTTGCATGCACACAATGAGCAAATGCCATTGAGATGAATGAGAATGCTAATGGATAGCTGTTTCCAGATCATCTAGACCTTCTTGGTTGAAAACATGAAAAATATATAAATATGAGCCAGACTGGATACTGGTACCTGATCGTTCCATAGGGGCTCTGTATGCTTTTACTCCTCAAAACTTGTTGGTTCAAATAGAGACTTTTGTGTGAAATATTGCTAAAATGTAAGCTTTCATGGGGGGACATTTCATAATCTAACAGTAGATCTAACAGATCTATATAGTCTACAATTACTATAATGATCTCCATATTAATTCATTACTAAATTAGGCAATGAGTCGGTTAATATTATATGTTCTATACTGCGATTTGAAAGTTTCTCTAAAGCACTCTGTGTTGCACACACAGTTCTTTTGGTTTCTCTGCAGCTCCCCCTTACGTCTGACTACTTAAGATAGGAATACCTAAGGCCCCTGCCTGCAGCATTAGCCCCAGAATTCTCCACAAGCAAAGTACATTTACAAGACCGGGTCTTAGTGACCTAGATTTGTCAGGTCGGATTCATCAAGTCACTTGCATTACAGCCGCCCTGTCAAGAAGTGATACTCATATTCACAACATGACAACTCATTTTAGAGCAAGTTGTGCAGATTCATACTCTGTCTTGGATTGGGGGAGGCATGAACAGGTCATAGTTAAGAACGTGGGCTAGTGAACTTCGAAAAGTGAGGGATATGTTATCTGTGGCCTGCAGCCTATTCAATTCACTGTCACTCCCGTAGCGCTTCACGTCTTAAACCTGGTATGTCAAGAAAGCTCAGTCGTATTGGTTTTAACTGGACTACTTTTTGAGTTCAAAATGGTTCTCTCTTTCTGTTGCTCTCTTCCCGGTAATTTCTTATTGTACCTTGACACAACTTTTTATTGGTCCCTTGTGGCCTGGGGCATATTTCTACAGAAACAGAGGCCAAAACAGTGGATGACAAATTGCTCCAAGGTGTTGTTTATTCACTCTCTTGCTTTTACAGCAATTCCAGCCAATTATTTTGAAGTCTGACACTTAAAGCGCAATCAGCGGTGGATCATTATCTGGCGGGAGTGATAGCCAGCAGCCTCCTTTCCTGGTTTGCCCAATTTGGCAAGGAGATTGCAATTAAGGGTGCACAACTCTTCCCTGTCTCAAACTATCTTCACCTAGTTATCGCTCTTGAAATGTTGACTGTCCCTTACAACTTCTCGGCATGAGAGATTGTGCTTGAAAGCGGATAAGGCAGCCTGGAACTTATAACCAATCCATCCTGATGACATGCACAGTTGAGACATCTGATTTCTGGCAGAGTTTGATGTTCTCTCGGCGTGATTTACGAGGTAACGCTGATGTTCAGAACAGTCACAGGTGAGAAGGGAGAAAATGCAGACCATGCAAGCTGGTCTTTCCACAATGTCACCAAGCCTGTTGGAGATAGCATTCGGATATAGATGTTAAACCTTGGATTATTTGTGCAGCAATAACCTCAGGCATCCCGCTGCTAAGACAGGCGTCCCTCATGGAGCAAATTCCAACAGCTGTGCAATGTCCTTGTGATGAGGGAAGTCAGGAGAGGACGACAAGGAGTGGGAGGAGCATACTTGAATAAGCAACCAATGAATGTTCACT
Source organism: Tor tambroides (assembly GCA_021397915.2). Classification (NCBI taxonomy): domain Eukaryota; kingdom Metazoa; phylum Chordata; class Actinopteri; order Cypriniformes; family Cyprinidae; genus Tor; species Tor tambroides. The sequence goes on from JAFVLL020031388.1 coordinate 14,400, forward strand.
ATTGTTGTATCCATGTCATGCTCCCCCGTCGTTCACTAAACATACTCATTTCCCATCAAAGAGCCCAATGGTATTATGTAATAGACATTTGTATTCTACTGATGAGTGAACAACTTTTGCACTTCCAGGAGTAAAATATGAAAACCCATTTGTTTTGCAAAATATTAAAAATTTGTTTGCACCCACTGAGACTCTTAAAATTTCTCAGATTACAGGAACTCATCAAGCACAGAGTTCCCACAAAACCTGCTTACAGCAGTCTAAACAGAAGACTAATTACTCTCACAACTGCCACACACATTACTAATTACTTATCGGATCATTAGCCCATCGTCAGAGCTGAATAAAGATTTTGATATCACAGATTAAACTTGGTAAGAGAACGTCAATTTCTAATGATGACAGCCTATTGGTAGAAGTAGCATGGTCTGTATTGTTGAAGTTACTACAGCTCTCTTGCCCTACGTCTTCCTTCGGGAATAGCATGCATGATTCTGCTCCATGACTGCTTTGCAAACATGACTGATGTTTAGCTGACTATCCTTGAGTGATTCCTGAATACAAAACCTCTTCCAAACAACTTTTTTAACTTGTCAAGTTGTGGTTGCCCACAGATGTCCAACTGTACTGTGGGCCTCAGAGAGGCAGATTAGGATTTTTTTATACCATTTTACAAAAAAAGTCCAAAAGAAGTATGAATATCTACTTTTGAGTCTTGACAACCTGTCAAATTCTTCGCTTTTTGCTTTCACTGTAATTTTATGCATTTCAAAAGAAGCATCACATGAATGCTTTTCACTTGAGAAGGAAATCAATCTTTTTTACCTTGTTTTGGAAGCTAGATTAAAACTGCTTCAGGTCAGTGGTACAGTTGTTTCATTTTCAGCAGCAGCAATTCTTACCCGGCTACAGTCTCATGTTAAACTGCCCTCTACGATACCATCAAAGCTAATAAAAACATTTAGCAAGGTCTTGGATGTGTAACAAGGAACTCCTGATGCACCAAAGTAATTTTATCTTGATAAGAGGGGAAAAGAAAGAAGACGCGTGAACAGAAGTCTACAAATACAACACAGAGCAATAGCAGCATCTTCTGGTAGGATGTACCTACTAGCTACAAACCAGCACTGTGAGCAAATGACATTAAAAAAAGGAAAAGAATTACACCTTCAGGGACTAAATGCATATTTTGAAGCACTCAATCATCAATCAAAATGCAACAGGAGATCTTTAGCTACATCTTAATAATTATTGTCCTAGAGGAAAGAAAAATTAGATCCTTTTAACATCTGAAATGGTTCTCCTAGACATGAATATCCAATGAAGTCTTTTGCCTCACACTTGTTTCACATGAAAAATACTCTAAAAGCCACACAATTATTTTTTCTTAAAATTTAGAAGAGATCTCAAGAAAATTATGCATTGTGCTCAGACATTTCTCCTTCACTAGAGACTGGTCCTCCCATATTTTTCTCATCTAAAGTTCATTAAAGATCTCAACAAAATCATATACTCTGCTCAGATGTTACATTTTTAAAACAAGTGGGTATTCTAATCTTTCCTTGTAAAAAAGGAACGAAAGAACATAAAGTTTGTATAATGAAGTCTTGAAAGACATTACAGCAAAACAATAATGATACCTCCCATGTTTCTCACACTACATTCTCATTTTTGACTATTTTCTGCTCAGAACTTTATCATGAAATTTGTGTCTACTTTATTTCTTCTGGAGAATTTTAGAAGAAACAGTCAAGACACTGTTGAAGCTAAAACAAGATCTGAAAATCCCCTCTAAGTCTTCTGAGTTTAGGAAAAGCTACCTCTAAACAATGAATATTTACTCTGAGGTGCCATGTTTGTGCGAAAGATGTAGAGAAAATAGGTGTGAATCTCAGCAATAAATAGAATACAAGAGTTATAAGAGAATATAAGAGATCAAAAATCACAGACCGCAGGACTATAATATTTTAACTAACTTAACAAAATGAAAAAATTAACAAAATGTATGGAATTAAAGACATAAAGTTGGCCACTGCTCAGTAAGTGATCATGTGGGCGTCAGAAGACAATTTTCAAATTTCTTTAATTGTGTTTGGTAATTCTTTGTTGATTTGTTTCTCTGCATACCCCTGTTTGTCACACTGACAACCACCATAACTTGTGTGACATCTCATGCATCCAACCGCCAGAGGGAGCCCTCTCTGGAATATTGACTGAACCCTTCTCTGCACCACCCACTTCCTGTTTACAGCATATTCAAACCAGGGGCCTGTACTATGAAGCCGGTTTAGCTGGCTAGCCAGGTAAGTTTCAGTTTAGTTTGCACCAACTCTGGGTTTTAGGTACCATGAAAGTGGTTTGGCTTTTAGCTGCATTCATTGCCATAGTAACTTATGCTCCACAGCTAACCTGCTCTGGGGCAGGCTATGTTCTGGTTTAGAGATCTCAAACCGAAATTTGACGAATCAGCTTCAAGCAAAGTGACACATGTCTGACGCAATAAAGCCACTCCTCCAGTTTCTCTTACTCTACAGGACTCTAAAGGACGCTACATAGTAAAACATTTTTAAAGATAAAATCATCTGATTTTTAGAGATGATTATTTTTTATATTATTTATATAATTATTATACCCTTAATCCATTACACAAGCCAGCTTAGTTTAATAGTAATTATTAAGCTTTTATTTTAAATTAATATAAACATATAGATAATATGCAATATAAATAAGTTTTAGAATCAATAGCTTTAAACATGACTACATATGAGCTTAGATTTTTAAGTGTTTTTATACCTATAAATATTATCAACTCTATAAACTAACTTTACAACTTTTACTTGCACTTATATGGTAAGATGTTTTCTTTAAGTTTTCCTCTTTCATGGATAGATCGTTTCATCTTGCTGTGTAAATGTGTTTAAATTCTTCATATTGTTCAATCTTTTAATCTTTGGTAGTGAATCGCACTGACTCTCTCACGAGAAGTGAATCACAGTTTCAAGGCATGTGATTGGCTGCTCATTACTGATGTCACACATTCATGTGCACGCGCTCCATTAACTCAGGATCAAGCTGACAGAGAAAGTTGATGATCAGCTTCATGGTACCAACAAAGCTGGATTGGACTGGTTTGGTTTTCTCAACTCAAAACTAATCCTGTAACCCTGAGTTTGTTCAGCCACCATCATGGTACAGGCCCCAAGCCTACTAACAGACTCTGCTTATTGTATTGTCGTTTTCCTTTTGGGTATGAACTTCTTGTCTGTTTTGACTGACGTTTTGACCACTGATTTTGTTTGATTGTCTTTTGGAGTGTTATTGCCTTTTGCCTGTATTCTGACCGCGTCTGCTTGCTCTAATATTTGGATTTGTTTACCCTTTTGGTTCTTCAGTAAATGACTGCACTTAGATTCTACAACCTCTCAGATTGTACTGTACTATACTGTAAGAACACTTCACCAGAACTGAATCCAGCAGTTTCAAAGCTTCAAAAGCAGCTTTCTCCTGCCAAAGACGATAAAAGAATTTCAAGACCAACTTACCAGTCTTGCTTATCAGTAGCATGTTTGTTGATCGATGTGCTTACCAACTGAATCCCCTGAGGCAATGCAGATTATTCACATATGAATGACAGCAGCATCTACAACACAGAATCTGTTAACAAGCCGAAAAAGAACAAGAACAGTACAGGAAATCCTCTTAGCCTTTCTATTCATAGCTTTACTCTACCACTTACTGTCATTTAATAATGAGCTGCACCATGTTACAGCACTAGTCGACTCTGGAGCTGTAGTGAACCTAATGCATGACAAAGTGGTACAAAGTCTAAAAATATCAACTTCACCATGCACAAAACCGCAGTTCACAACAAAGCCATCAGGAAGGGCATCTCACTGCAGACTATCCCCATCAGTCTATAGACTATACTGCACACAGAAAACATTTCATTGTACATCATTTCCTTCACAAAGAATCATAGGTTTAAAAAAAAGTACACTTCCATAATGTACTGAAAGTGCTCTTTCACACACTAATTTTGTACTTAATATACTAAAAATGATTCTTTAGTAGGCCTACTTCTTAAGATAAACTTAACTACAACTAAGTGTACTCAACTGGGTTATTTTGGGACACCATGAATATGAATTAAAATGCGCTTTTAACATACTATCTCTATCCCATCATCCTGGGACACCCTCTGTGGCTGGCCACCCTCTCATTTATTGGAACCAAGGAGAACTCAATCACTGGTCCACATATTGTCAGCAACACAGTCTTAAGCCCAAAACACACTGCTCGATTTTAGCAGTCCTATAAGATCACTGCATGTCACATGTGCGACATGGATCTAATAAACTTGGCCACGATGTGTGTGTAGACTGCACAATGACTCGTATGATATGACGAAAATTCCTATAAAAGAATAAAACGTCATCAATATGCGCTAGTCCTAAAAAAAGAGCATGATAAAATCACACTTTAGCAGTTGTATTTTTTATGTGTGCTGAAAAAAAGTGGAAGCGGCGAAAGAGGAAGCATAAGAACTTGAGGTAAGCAGTTTTATGTTTTAGCACCATGTCGCATTGATTTCATGTCGCATTTCTGTCAGGACCACTATCGTCAAAGATGACTGACAATTAGCATACAGTTTGGATTGGCAGTATGGTTCTGTTCTGGGCAAGAACTCCCTGCACATCCATGCAGCCTAGCATGGATAAGAGCAGGGAGAGCAGCAATAACCCCCCAGGATAAACAGAACAGAACCAAAATAAAATGTATTGCAGATATCATTAAATTTCAATAATTTAATGTAACATTTAAGAAATTAGTCTGATTCAAAGGAGAATCAGAAGGCTGAATCCTGACTGACAGAGGAGGAGTTGGGAATGGAGGAGGGTAATTAGCTATTGAGCAACGCGAAGCTGGTGATAATACTGATGGACATTATATATGAGTGCTGTGATAGGTGTTGCATCCCTATAGGTAGATGTGGATTAGCTGAGGGTCAGCTGATGCAAGCTTGACTAACGTGACCTGCCAGAAGTAACGAGAGGGGTCTGTCTGCAGACTGCAAGACAGAGGCGTAACTTGAAGTGGGCGTAACTTGAAGTTGTCCAAATCCAATAGCATCTGTCTGCAGACTGCAAGAGAGAGGCGTAACTTGAAGTGGGCATAACTTGTAGCAGGAGGCGTAACTTGAAGTTGTCCAAATCCAATAGCATCTGTCTGCAGACTGCAAGAGAGAGGCGTAACTTGAAGTGGGC
>JAFVLL020031389.1:0-11707 GCA_021397915.2 Tor tambroides
GCGGAACACACAACTATTATACATTATCCATTCACCACACTCACTTATTTTATTTCTCATTTCAAATTTGCACATACTTGACCTGTACATACATAGTTGTCTATTATATATTGTGTTTTTGCTGTTTTGTACATTGCCTATTTGGATATTTGTATATTATTCTTTTATTATCTGTGTCCTGTCCTGTTGCTGTCTTTCTGTTGCACTGTGGAGCTTCTGTCACTACAACAAATTCCTCGTATGTGTAAACATACTTGGCCAATAAAGCTCATTCTGATTCTGATGTTGTTGCTCTCTTGTTGGTTTTGATTGCTAATATTGTCCTCATTTGTAAGTCGCTAAATTACTAAATGTAAATGTAAATAAGCAGGACCAAATCTTCACAACACTTATTCAATTTAGCAGCCTGTCTCAATGTTGCTATATTTTTAGGTGGTCTAAGCTGGGGACGATTGCACAGTTAAAATCTCCTCCAATAATTTTGTGATTAGCAGAAAATGATGATATACTGGCAATTAATTCAGAAAAAAATAGGTTCAAATGTATTTGGGGCATACACATTTCTGATAAGGACCCTTTCTCCAAAGAACTGGCCTAGAATAAGAATGTTACATCCTCCTGTATCTTTCATCATATCCTCAAAGCTAAAAATTAACTTATAAAATTAAGATCGTTACTTTGAAAGTGGAACTGAAAACCTGACCCAACTACCCTCATCTGAGCTTCAAGTGGTCTGTTTCAGTCAGATGGGTTTCCTGTAAAATAGTAATCTGAGCCTGTTCTCTTTTAAGTTAAGATTATTTTTGTCTCTTAATTACATGGTTAACCCATTCAAGGTTTAATGAGACTATCTTAATATCACTCATAACACACCACCCATAAATGATATGAGTAGATTGAGAGACATCTGAAATTTGGCTTCAGAGAGGACAAGATAGGCACAGAGAAAGCAAAATATAATTTCACCAATTTAAAAATAAACAAAAAGATGACCCCCCCCTGGATGCGCTGGGCTTGTTTGCAATCAGAGGAATGCACACACATGCATTGTGGTAGTCATGAATGTGCGGCGAAGACTGAAACGGAAGAGAAGAAATTGTATTCTCGTAGCTTTATAAAATTATGGCTGAACCACTGATGTCACATGGGCTATTTTAACGATGTCCATACTACCTTTCTTGGCCTTGCGTGTGGTAGTTGTGTTGCTGTCTACGCAGGATCAGAAAGCTCTCGGATTTCATCAAAAATATCTTAATTTGTGTTCCGAAGATGAACAAAGGTCTTACGTGTCTGGAACAGCATAAGGGTAATTAATGACTGAATTTTCATTTTAATTTGAATCAATTACTTTAATCAATCAAAATACTTTAAACTGTTGCCAATAACAATTACATATAAATTATACATTTAAAAACAGGAGCTAGTAGGGCTGCTATACTATGACAAAAATCGTTATTGTCAATTATTGCTCTTGATATTGTAATAATGATTATTAATGTTGATTAATAGAATACATATAAAAACTTTTGTCTGCGTTTTGAGGAAACAGCTTGTCATATATTCTGGCTCACAGACCAAGCAAACACGTCGGTCCATGACGTTAGTCCAGTCTAGCACAAGTTATGCAAAAACACCCTTTATAATCACTGAAGCTATGAAATTGATCTTTTATTTACATTGAATCTTCACGGTGTTGTTTGTGATGAGGGTATTCACAAGCACAAAGCATTCAATCAGTGACCGTGTACACTCAACAACTCCAGAGTTTTCTGATTGGCCCGTTTTCACCACTGACTAATCTAATGGTGTGTGCACACCAAAAGCAATTTAATTATTTGCGCGAGTAGATTACATACAAACTCAATGCAAAGATGCGAACAGATGCAAATTCCTGCCGGGCAACGCAAATGACTCAAATTGGGCGACGTGATTGCCAGAAACGTGCACATCTTCAGCACAAGTTAAAAAATTTCAACTTGAACGGGAAATTTGCATGATGCATTGTCGTGTAAGCCAATCAGAGAAAAGCATGTAGACATGTCCAATTTGACACATCCAGTTGTATTAAAAATGGAGGAGAGCATTATGACACCCCGAGATTTATGACACTTATGAGATTTATGATACTTATTCATACAGAGACTGGACAAAAAAAGGAGTTAGCTTGGAGAAAAGTAAGCGAGGAAGCTAGACTACCTGGTAAGCAATGACAAAAATATGTCTGTTACTTGATTCTATGAGTTTTAAAGCAATGTTGTACGTGAAGACACTCCTCATCATGCAAGTGACGTGAAAAACATCCCGCGAGTAATATAAAGAGAGTAACTTAATGCGAATATTTGCTTAGTTTTTGGTATGCGCACACCATAAGCATCTCTGATTGGCCATTGCATTCCTAAGCTCTACGGAAATGTTTGTGATTGATTATAAGGCTCAAAAAAACAATGAGTAAAAAGCAATCCGAAGCAGTGTGAGCGAAACAAAATGCAATTACAAAAATAGACACTTTTCATTCGTTTTCACATTTAATTTTAATCATGACAGCCGTAATCGATTGTTAAATAGTGCAGGGGCAATTTTTTTCCCTTTATCTTGAATTTGTGAGGAATTTTTGTTTATTTTGGTGACAGTTTTGCCACAAGCCCCCAAAAATGTAAAATAATAGGTAGATCCTGAAAGGGGGCAGGGGGTCATCTTATAATCAGGGTCATCATATATTCAGAACAATACAGTAACTTTTTGTTGGAAAATGTCGAAAGATGCAGGAGTTAGCCTCTTGTGACATTATCAACTCTCAAATACACATTATTGCACTACATTACATTTTTAGATGTTGAAGAAATAGGGAAGTGCAACTTACAAACCACATCCATGCACCTTATAGGGCCAGACTGAGAGAAAACCGGTCCTCTTCCTTAGCTATTGCTCGGCAAACATATTCACATCAGCAACTGGGAGATGAAGATGGAGTACCAGAACATTTCTAACAGCTCTCTGTCTGCCCGTACCTCTGTGGATGAGCTAGTATCCAGCACTGTTCTGGGATTGTGCTGTGCGCTGGGTGTACCAGGTAATATAGCAGTGATGGTCATGCTCACCCAACATTTAAAGGAGGACAGTTTTACCCCAAAACTGATGCTGAGTCTGGCTGTCTCAGATCTACTGAGTCTGATATTTCTGCCTGTGTGGATCTATGCCCTCCTGAACGGCTGGGTTTTTGGCCAAGGTTTGTGTAAGTTATTTTCCTATGCAGTGTACTGGAGCCTCTACAGTAGTGTGCTTTCTGTCACCTTGTTGAGTGTGCAAAGGTACCTGCAGGTGCTGTATCCACAGCGATGGGCAAAGCTTGGACGGAAGGGTCAAAAGGGGCTGATTCTTGGGATATGGACATCAAGTGGAGCTCTGGGTTCTTATGCTCTTTATTATAGAAATGTGAAGAAGAATAAGAACAGGCTTCTAGAGTGTTATCAGGATTATAGAAATAATCAAGAAAAACTAGTTGTCTTACTTGTCGAGACTCTAGTGATGTTTGTTGTGCCTCTCTTCAGCCTCTTGTTCTTCTACCTTCGACTTCACCAACGGATAAGTCAGTCAGTTTCCTTCAAAAGCCACAGGCTGACAAAACTGACTGTCAGAATTGTAGTGGCCTTCTTCGTATTTGGGACCCCCTGTATGATCAACAACTTGGTCTTAATGGCATTGTCTTGGGACTCAGATGTCAGCAACAATATAACTGGGGCTCTTTTCTTTATCAACAGTTGTGTGAACCCCTTTCTTTACGCCTTCTCGGCTCGAACGCTGCGATGCAGAAGAAAACAGCATTCAGACGAGCCACAACAACATGAATGAAAATGAGTAAACAGACTAAATCAGACTAAAAATGTGCACTTCCTTTAGTCCTTTGACTAAAAGTGCACTTCCAGTGGTATTTTATGTTTCTGTTTGTTTAAGTGTGTTCTTATGCGAGTTGTTTTTTATCTTATTGTATCTAAAGGGAAGTGCATACAAAGCTTTACATCATACTCGTTTCCTCAACTTGTGTCTCCTCAAATTGAATACTTTCTTCTTTCACATTAAAAGTACATTGGGCCCTACTTTTTAACAGGCATTTCTAACTTGTGTACTAATCTAGTTTATACAGTACTTTGAACTTGATATTGTGTATAAATATGGGCTCTTATGGGCTCACAAATTGCTCGAGATTTTCTTCATTTGTAAAGTTGTGGAAATTGTTTTTATTTCAATAAAGTCTTTCAAAGATTTATTTTCTTCCAAGAAAAAGGTCAACATTCATAGAGGCATTCAGGGTTGGTGACAGAGGAAAACACCCCAACTGAACGATTATACCTTCATCAAATCAGGATGCTTCTATTTCATCCAATCATAATGCATATTCAACATATGTGTCCATTTAAGGCATTCAACCATTCCCCTAGATGCGTTTCTAAGTATTTAATGCAAATTGTTTTTTAAGAAGCTAGGACATCTAAGAAGCTAAAATAACATTTCCAGTCTCACACTTGTCTTGCACATCATTATGAAATAGATTTCCTGTTATCTCTCAGCTCACGAAAAACTCAAGCATACTGATGAGGCAGTTAGAGAAGAAAAGAACACACTTTAGTAGAAAGCTAATATTAATAATAATAATTATAATAATATTTCAGATGAAAAATAACATTTCAAAGTCACTTTGTAAAAAAAAAAAGCATCTATTAAATAAAAAAAGTTCAAACATTTTTTTCTGTAGTAGGACACAAAAACAAAATAGCATACATTTAGACAAAAGTCAACTAGTGTAATCAAGGTATATTTTAAATAGATCTGACATTCTATATTTTTTATTCTTGTTAGGTTGGGGTCAGTTGTCTTATTTATTGAGGAAAGTTGTTGCATTTGTTTTAAATATATATATATTATCCACATCATATTATTAACAATAGACTACCTGCTGGTCATAAAAGAGTTTGATAATTCCTTATCTTTTACATCGCTTTACTGTTTAAATTCTGCTGAAAAACACATAATATGGCTTCCTGTGTGACAATATGCACCACTATTGAGTAACCCCAGAGTCAGTGGTGGACACAGGAAATAGTGCTGGACAGCCTTATTAATTCACATTAACTGGGTGGGGTGGTTATTATGCCTTGTTGCAAATAAAATTTCATACATTGTTTTTTCGATATTCTTTGCTAATGACATGCTAATGAAATATGAGAACAAATGGCACGGTGTCTCCCTCCATGTTTCATACTCTTCTGACATTGTGGAGTTTATGCACAATATGCAGACGTATGCCATCATTCTATGATATAAATCCAATACCACTACATACAGGAAATACGTGGCACAGATATAATAAAACCACACAAATAAACCACAAATTATTTATGATATTAGTAGCTGAGTATAAGAGACCGGAGTTGTTTTTAAAAAAATTCTTAAACTCTTTTTGTCAAGTCAAGTCTGAAGTCATTCCAGGTCGAGTCTGAAGTCTATTAAAATGTAACTCGAGTCAGAGTCATTAATTCGAGTGCCCATCTCCGCTTAAGACTGTAGAATCACATTAGAACTTTCAGAACTCTGATATACACATTCCTCTATGTGGTATGAGGGGAAAACTTCCAGTAATTCCAGAATTCATACTCATCATTACTCATATCTGGGAAAACCATGAATAACAGTGGTGCAATAGACACACTTTTTTTTTTGGTAAAAGCAAATTATATGTTTTATTTCCATAGATTAATGATGCTTATTGGAGGGCAATGGCCATATCAAAATCCACAATGGTCATTACAAGCAGGTTTCATTTTAAGCCTTACCAAATCTTTTGAAGAACTATGAGGTAGAGCTGCAGACTGGAAGCAGCCATGGAAGTGAAGTCAGCCAAGAAGAATGCATGAGATCTGGAGGTCCACCACATGAAAAGATCTCCCAGGGTTTAGTGGAGAACTTTTCCCTGAAGACAGCCTCCTACAGTTTTAAGATGCTGACACAAAACTTAACAACAAACTATAACATCTCTTATTTCACACACATAAATGGACTACAGACAATCCACTTTTTGTCACTAAATTAACTGATAAAACAGTCACATAATCTCTCACATAAACACATTCTTCATATTTTAGGCTGCTATTTGTATCTGACGAAGTTCCACAGCATATGTAGATGAATTACAGGAAAGGGCATAATTACAGAACACATTTTCCATCAAACATACAAATGCTGCCATCAGACATTTTCAAGCAGCCATCAAAGGCATGGAGACCTCCATGTGGGAAAAGGCTTAGCAAACCCAATCACTCTCAGCATGACTCCTTCAGCGCAGAGCCTGTTCTCTCAGCAGGTAGATCCATTTCGTCCAGTCACCTTCCCCAAAAGACCACTCCAACTTTTCCCACTGTGAACCATAATCATGCCACGTTACCCTCAGAGCCCTGCCTATATGATGTAAGAGTTACACCCACGTATAAGGGATAATTCACTTAAAAATGAAGGTTCTGTCATCACTTATTCACCCCCTCTTGTTGTTCCAAACAGACTTTCACTTCACCCTACAGACTTTCCAAACACCTTCATTTGTTCTGCACAATTTATACAGGTTTAGAACAGCATGAAGGAGAGCAAATGATGACAGTTTTATTTTTAGGTCAACTATCCTTTTAACATGGAGGCAGACGGTGAGGATCGGTCTAAGATAAACTGGTCTTTTTGCACTTTTAGTAAAGATGCATAACCTAATTACTGTCAAAAAGATGTACGACACAGCAATATACAAACAAACTGATTTGCTTTTTGTAACCAATCAAATATGGTTTTCGTTGTCCAGTATACTCTGAAATAATTGGCTATGGATAAAACCAGACTGCTAGTGGGACCAGATCATTAACTCTGATACAATGGTTGCTTTGTGAGCTATTTTTTTTTTTTGTCTTGTCATTACAATCAGTGTAATTTTAGTACTATTTACAGGATATACTATTACGGTTAATATTTTGAAATAGTTTTATTTTTATATTATCATTTGTTGTGTGTTTTTGTCATTTTTATTTCTATTTTTTTTTTAATATTACTATTTAGATTTTTTTATTTCAGTTTTAGTTTCTAAGGCAACATTTCTCATTTTAATTTAATTTTTAACATTTTATTACAGCTATATTTCAATTAAAGATGTTTTCAATAGTTGTAGTTTAAATGAACAACAACACTGAACAGAACACAGAAATATTAACTTGTGCAAGAAAATGTGCATATTTGTCATACAGCATATTAACTATAGCTATCTTCAATCAGACAAGCTTTGCTCATTTTTTAATAAGTTGCTGAATAAAAGGCAGCTCAAATAGTAGTTACTGCCTTTTATTTTTCTAAGCATTATGACAGTTCTTTCAAAAGGATTTGCTGGTTGATATTGGCATCATGTGCAATACTTAAAGGAGCCTGTGGAACAGCAAGTGTAATCTGTTACTGCTAAGATAAATCAGCAGTTTTTGGGCTCCAGGAGGATGTCTGAGTCTGTTTTCTCAGGTGGGTCAAAGTGTTCTTTGTACATCCCTAAATGGTAACCTGAGACCCAGCACAGGGGATGTCTTTAGGGTTGCTGAGATGATGGGAAATCAGTATGTTACAGGGGAAACGGACTCAGAGGAAGTCTCTCTGCTTGGATGACGTAACAGGACTCAGTAATACAACAGATGATTAAAGCTCTGGTTCATCTATCTTGTGCACAATAAATATGACAAAAGAAAAGAAACACTATACTTCACATTATTACATACAACCACAATGAAGCATTTAAAACCTAATGGGGCTGATTTGGTTTTAAAAAAAATGCTGCTGTTTGACATGTAACACAATACAATGAGTCTATAATCAAGCAAAATGTTTTACAATCTAAAATTGAAACTTTTAAGTTTTGAAACATTTAAGTTTGAGCTGCAATAGTCAACCTTATAATCATTGATAAGTAGGCTAAGTATCGACATATTCAACTAAATTAATTTCAGATTTCGATCCAGTTACATTTAGATTCATTTTAAAATTAAAGAAATTCGCATTTGTGAATCAGACTACACTGGTCGCATCGCTTCCAGTGCTCTCCACAAATATTGGCACCCTTGGTAAATATGAGCAAAGATGGCTGTGAAAATAAATCTGCATTGTTTATCCTTTTGATCTTTCATTCAAAAAAATTCACAAAATTCTAACCTATCATTGAAGTAAAACAATTGAAAGTGGGGGGAAAATCTCACTGTGAAATAAATGCTTTCTCTAGATCATATTGGCCACAATTATTGGCACCCAATTATTGCAATGTCCTTTTCCCAAGATAGCAGCCCTGAGTTTTCTCCTGTAATGCCTGAAGAGTTTGGAGAACACCTGATAAGAGATCAGAGACCATTCCTTCATGCAGAATCTCTCCAGATCCTTTTTATTCACAGCTCCATGTTGGTGCTTCTCCTTTTTAGTTCACCTCACTCATTTTCTATAGGGTTCAGGTCGGTCAGAGGACTGGGACAGCCATGGCAAAAGCTTCATTTTGTGCTCAGTGATCCATTTTTGTGTTGATTTTGATGTTTGTTTTGGATTATTGTGCTGATAGAAGAACCAACCACAGACCATTATAAGATTTCTAACAGAGTCAGTCAGCTTTAGATTTTTTATCTGTTGATATTTGAGAGAATCCATGATGCCATGCATCTGAACAAGATGTCCAGGACCTCCAGCAGAAAAACAGGCCAACAACATTAAAGATCCAGCAGTATATTTAACCGTGGGCATGGGGTACTTTTTATCCCTGTTTGTACTAAACCCATCTAGTGGGTTTGCTGCCAGAAAGCTCTTTTTTTAGTTTCATCTGACCATAGAAGCCAGTGTCATTTGAAGTTCCAGTTGTGCATTAGGACAATATAGACACACATCCTCTTCCAGGCAGATTTATAACATCTTTAGTTGATTGGAACCTCTTAATTATTGCCCTGATGGTGGAAATGTGGATTTTCAATGCTTTAGCTTTTGTCTTACCTCAACTTTCTATTTTGTGAAGCTCAACAATCTTGTTCTGCACATCAGAACTTTATTGTTTGGTTTTACTCCTTGTGATGGATGATTAAGGGAATTTCATGCTCCTAGTCTCCCTGGTATGCTTAAAAAAAAAAAAAAAAAAAAAGGTAAATATGAATGGGAAAATACTTCAGATATTTTACCCATAATAATTTCCAGGGGTGCCAATAATTGTGGCCAACATGCATTGGAGAAAAACATTTATTTTATCATGACACTTTCTCCCCACTTTCAACTGTTTTAATAGGTGATAGGTTCAGTGATAGGTTAGAATTTTATGAATTTTTTGAATGAAAGATCAAAAGGATAAACAATGCAGATTTATTTTCACAGCCACTTTTGCTCAGATTTACCAAGGGTGCCAATATTAGTAGAGGGCACTGTATATTTGCATCGAGAGAAATTGAGAAAGACTTGTCATTCTCGTGAAACATTCACTGCACTGAATTAAATACAGACAGTCAACTCACATTCACAACTAAAATATGATTTCTGAAGATGGCAGTGAGGATGCCAAAATGAACAACATGGCACAAACTATGCATTTAAGGGGGATAGTTCAATATAACGCAGTGACATCTGCAGGACAGAGAGCACTATACAATTAAATTATCATGCTGCCACTAAAAATAGTCATAGAGTAAAAGATCTATTTTATAATTTACAAGAATCAGCACCAGAACTGTTTAAATGAATTGATTAATCTGACATATTTTTACTCAGCCGTACTGACCAGCCTTGAGCATTGGACAGCTTTGTTTCTTTCAGACCGATCATTTTCTATCTGCTGACTACACACAGAGAGGAAGCTGTGATAGAGGGAATACCCTCCTGCTAATCCTCAGATTAGGGTCTGTTAACTGTGATACAGAGCTCCAGATTTGCCCAGGGGAAAAGTCATGGACAAAAAGCCTAAGTGACAGTGTCTAGTGAAAAGATCTCTGCCATTGCCCTTTTATGCTGGAACATGGCAGGGGGGAAATAATGAAGCATGTGTGTGCAAAATATACTGAGCTCCTATAAAAATCCTTTGAAAAGGATTACTCACCTAAAAATTAAAATTCTAGCATCATTTACTCAAATGAATATACTTAAGAGTTTAACAAGGCACCGTTCATGGACATATTTCCCACAGGAAAGCCCTTTTAGGCAATCTTCCATCTTGTACTTTCATTCAAATTGTTCCATAAACTAAAAGACTGAAGCAGTACAATAACAGACTTAAGGAGGGGAAAATCTAATTCATAAAGCCTACACTTGATCTGCTGTAAGCTATTAGGCTTCATGATTGGCTATCTTGAAATCTTTCTTTTGTATACATACTGAACTGCAAAAGCACTTTTTTTCCAGAGATTAAATTGTCATGAGGAATTTCGGCTGAATACTTTTTAACCAGATAAAACAAACTACTTTCAGCTGTGCCTTCTCTAAGCATCGAGTAATGCAGGATACGTGAGATTGGCTGAAAGTGCCATTGCTCAGACATCACCCTCTTCACCTCTTACTGTAGCTCTCAGTCCAACAGGGAAGCCCTGAACTCAAGAGCACTTCACTGGACTCTGTGAAAGCCATCGGTCTGAGAAGCCCTTTTATTACACCCCCATAACAGCTCATATTTCCTGGAATAGAGAGTGAGCAATGCATTTATGTGAAGTAGAGACACATACTGTACCTTTGATTCGCTCATTATTATATGTACAAAAATCACACTTAACAGGAAATAATTCTCCAATAACCTCAACTCATCTTCCTAAAATGACCCTGCAGTGCATAACGATCAATGGTGCATGAGCACCCCCATGTGGTCACGTGTGATACAAGAGAACTTACAACGATACAAGACTGGAGAAAGAAGAGAAAAGAAAAGACTTTATTTTCAGTTTCACTGAGAATTAAATCATAACACAGGATGAATCACACAGAGGTTCCTTCCTTGGCACATCGACTACCACAATTTGCGGAAGAAACCCACAGTGCCTTCACAGTAACATCTCTAGCTCTGTAAAACAGAATCGGGAAGATCAGTGGCACTGAGACACCATGAGAAAGGCATACAAAGTTACGTAGAAAGTCTGCTTATTAAAGCAACCTCTATGAAATGCAACCTTAGAAATAAAAAGTATACAAATCTTAGTCAGCTGAAGAAGAAAAAAATCAGTCCTGGATTCCATAAATTATTATTTCTGTGAGTTTTAATCGCAACGGTATGCAAAAACTTAAAAAATAGCATATTTCTAGTGTTAGTGTATGCTTATCCAAAAATAAAATGCAAGTCAGAGTCAGTTAACAAATTGTTTCTTACAGATAAAGGGGGCTCTCACCCACGTAAGGTCAAGCATTTCACCTATTCACCTCTTCAGCGTATGAATATGAGCCCAGATTGAGTGAATGCAAACAGTAGATTTCACACTCAAGAACAAGAAGGACACTTGTATAATTGCACAACCTAAAATGTGTGCACTACTACTAGTAATCATGTGACGGCTACTCAAAATAATAGGCAAATAAAAAGTGTGTTTTCCAACTCTCAAAGAATAATGTGATTTACAATACAACACCCTGGCCACATGCAATGTTAGCTAAAGCTATGTATAGAGAACATTTGTATAGAAGCAGTTATGCTACAGAGGCACGT
>JAFVLL020031390.1:0-20354 GCA_021397915.2 Tor tambroides
TCCTGTCAAGCAGACAAAAACATGAACATGATGAATAGGACATGTGGCTTTGCATGGTTAAACGAAGTATAGCTGTTATCACTTAGGGTGTACTCACTTTTGGTGCTAGCTTTTTTGACAATAATGGCCGTATGTTGAGTTATTTTCAGAGGACAGTAAAATCTTCACTGCTATACAAGTTGCACATTGACTACTCTAAAATATATCCAAGTTTCATTTCTATAGTATTGTCCCTTGAGTAGATATGCTAAAATGGTTGCTGAAATGTGAGGGGTGTACTCACTTTTGTGAGATACTGTATTTGTTGAAAAGTCTCAGTGTGTGAAGGAACTTTAACTTGAATTAAAACTTAAAGAACTGCAGGTTAAAGAAAAACAAACTCCAAGTGACCTAGAGTTAAAAAGGTTGGAACTGGAGTCAGAGAACCTGGAAATGGAGAGAACTCTGTGTTTGAAAGGTTTAGAACTTGGAGCAGTTACCTCAAGTCAAGCAGCTCTAACATCTAAAGCTAGTGCTGGCTCTGTTGTTTGCAAGAACATTCGTTTGGTCCCTCCCTTCATAGAGAAGGATATGGATAACTATTTTACTCATTTTGAGTGTGTGGCTCTAACTGTAGGTTGGCTTAAGTGTGTATGGACTTTACTGCTTCAGTATGTTTTAACAGGTACGGCTCAAGTTTATTATTCTTTAACTTCTGACCAGATTTCAGATTTTGAGGCTATTAAAACCGCAATTCTAAGATCCTATGAAATCCTACAGATTTTGTCCATCTTAGAGACATGATAATTCTTGAGAAATTTAAGATTAGCCTTCCTCAGATTGTGGCAATGTTCTTGTATGAATGGCAGGTACTCCAGGTATACAAAGCAGCTAAGTTAGCAGATGAGTTTGTGTTGACTCCCAAAAAAAAGTGTTTGTTCAGCCATCTTGAACAAAGACTGATGAGAGTATTGAAAATACTGCAGGTCTTAAATCCAGCTCCTTCATTTAGGTTAAGAATGGAGTTCAAGAAAATGTGTCTGATTTTGATCAGAAGCTAGCTTGTTTTTATTGCAAAAAACAGGTCATAAAATGGCTGATTGCTTTGTACTCAAGGCGGCGGCTTATTCTTCTAAACCTTAGTTCTAGTGAATGGGTTCTCGACTAAACTTCCATCTTTTGAGTTTGAGAGTAAAAAGGGCTCTGTTCTTGAGGACTACAAGCCATTCCTGATGGATGGTTCTGTGTCTGTAGGTGACATTGAAAGTCCCTGTTAAGATTTTATGTTGAGATGAAGTCCTTTTTAGTGTTTGGAGATTCTGGGTCTAGCCTGAACTTCCTGTTGGGGGCGTGTCTTTAATTCTTAGCGGGAGACGTATTTCCTGCCTGCGCCATTACCAGAGCTATGTCCAGGCAACTGCCAAGTAAGTTTGTTTTAAAAGATGTTAATGAAGTTGAGTTGACAAACATTTTTCTTTGATTTGGAGTCTCAAAAAATTGAAGTTGTGTATTGGGACATTTGGTCTGTGTGTGGGTTTTCCATCATGGATGGTGAGTACTCAATTCATTAAAAATAATTTGTTTAAATTATATTTGATGTTTTATGGGTGGGGTGTTCACCCATAAAACCCTGCTCTTTCTTTCTTTTTTTCTTTCCTGAGTGCAGCTACTAATTGGATGGGGGCAGAGACTATTATAAACACCTGAGGCCTCTGCCTATTTAAGAGCTGCTGGTGGCACTTCAATGGCGGTCCCTAAACAGGGTCGTAACAATATTGAGTAAATATATTACCTTAAAAAGATTAACGAGCTGTCTACTTGCTTACATACGTAATTGTAAGTGAACAACATGCTATACTGGCTTTTTTTTCAGTGCTATGTTATTTGAGTAAAGTTTACAAACCGTGACTGAGTGAAATTTACTTGAGTATTGCAGGGTAAACTTAAAAAAAAATTAAGTAGAAATTACTCATCACACTCTAACTGGCCATGTTAAATTTACTCATTTACTTTTGCTAATTTTACATAATTTAGTAATCTAGATTTTACTTAATTCCATACTTAAATTTTACTTAAAAAATATACGCGCAAAAACTTGCAAATAAAAATTATGTAAATTTTACTTCGTATTTTTTTCAGTGTAACAACTCATTTAACTATTTTCATTCCCTTCTGAACAACTGTTTTTGTGTACCTGGTTCTGAATCTCTAGAAGGTTTTGTATGAATGAATAAGAATTTTTTTGATGTGAAACACTGTACCAAGTGGCAAACCTAAAAGGTGTTTTTGTCCATTTTAAGGTGTCCTTGTTACAGTGTAATTATACATTTAATTACTGAGTAACATTAATTAACTACATGTACTTACTATTTGGTTAGCGTTAGGATTACACTTTGGATTAGAGTTACTTGCATGTAATTATGCATAATTAATTGCTATTAGTAAGTACATGTAACATGTGTAACAAGGACACCTTAAAATGAAGTGTTACCATATTTTTTTTTTTTTTGCCCAAACACTTACCGCCACAACGGCCTCAGCCACCCCAGTCAGTACAGCTGGTCTCAGGGAGTGCAACAGGATCTTACTTTCCAGCAGAATAAAGTGTAGCAGTGTGGCACAATTTTCCGGGCCCAGATTCATCAGCAGTGTGCTGTAGTCTGCTCCACTGAAGAGTAGAGCAGAGGAAGAGCAAAAATGGGTGTCTACATAATCAAAATATCAGATGCTAATTTTACAGCAGTAGTTTTAATTCATGGTAGAAGGACATGTTTCATTTTGATGTATTTGAACACTCTGGCTGTGCGATTAATCGAAATCGCATCGAAATCGCGATTTGAGACGTTGCGATTTTCTAATCGCAAAGCCTGCGATGTGGACGCGATATTACTCTGTTCCAGGGCATATGCGTGACAGCCTTGAGTGGCTGTCTTACTAACCAATAGAGTGAGCGCACCTCCGTCCGTTCTCCCCGATCAGCACTGTTCTATCCAACTGCGCAAACACCCACCATTAAAAAAATAAAAAATAAAAAATAAAAAAACAAAGCGAGAGAGCGACAGAGAGAGTGGGATTATGGCGTCTACAGGATCAGATCGATAGTTAGGCAAATTAAAACTAAAGAAAAACGTATGTAACTTCAGCTTCGAAATGACAGGCAACGAACAAAAAAGGTAATTTGCAAGAGCTGCGTCACAACGCATATCAAGAGCTCCTTTATCGGTTCTGCTTTCAGTACTGGAGAATAAAAGATACATTCTTAGATGATTGTATTAGTACATGAACGTTATCTTACACATTTTATCTCCCCAACAGATTCATTTGAAATAAGTTTATAATGCATGTTCGCTATTCCCAATTCAGAAGACCGCACACACAGCCTAATGCTTCTCATACTCCCTCCTCTCTGCCCCACGCGGCGCGAATCCCGCGTCAAGGACGAGCCGTTCACACTTGCCGCACTAATGCCTGTTATGCTCGTTTATACTCGCGCTTGGCTCCGCACCGCAATCTTTACAAGCGCATCTGGCAATATGGATGAGGCTTGACGCACGCGCGCAACCTGTGTCAGCTCGAGCCTGGCTCAGCGTTTAAAACGAATGTAAATTCAGTCTAACTGCTTGCTAATTTCATTTGGATTTAATTAAACATTCAGCACATTTTCCACTTGTTTTTAAAATCCCAAATACTTAAAAATCAATATAAATCTGACAAATTATAAATAAATCAGCCTATGTAACATATGTAATACTTTAATAATCGACTACAGAAATACAGCTCATTTATATAAAAAATAAACAAATATTTCCTGTGAAATTCAGTAATTAAGTAAATTCTGTAAAAGTAGTTATACCATTATAATCTTCCCTGCTGGAAAACAAAACAATAGATCCCCTCCCAAAACACAATAGAAAATTTAATGGGAATTGCATTGGTTTTAATGTAAACTATAATGGTGTCTACTGGTATTTCATGGATTCTATTGGTGGAATGTAATATGGCAGATGGCAACCAGTAGAACAACAGTAATTCCTACTGGAATAATGCCCAAAACAAAAAGGAATTTTGTAATGGTTTAATGGAAACTGTAAGAATTTCTGTTAATGGTTTCTATGGTTTTTTTCAGCAGGGTAACGATACTCATACTGTGCTGCACATTATTGACAATATTGAGCTGAAGCTTGACTTTGCAAATTTAAAATCGCAAATCAAATCGCAATCGCAATATCTGTCAAAAAAAATCTCAATTTGATATTTTCCCCCAAATCGCACAGCCCTAGTTTAGATAGCCATTCTTCTGAAAGGTGAATATTCATAAGTATTACTTAAAATCTATTATTATATATTAATTTATTATTTACTTCTTTTTTTCTCTTCAGAAGTTTTAAAAACAGAAAAGTGTATTGGCTGTTCATCAGCTAGAAAAAAAAAAAAAAAAAGAAGATCTGTGTCAGTATAATTGTGGTGTGGACTTCCCTATTCTCATGAATTTAAAACAAGCATTAAAACTTTATAGTTAATGCTATTGCTATTGTTATAGTTATCGTCCTTGGTGTGAACAGACCTTAGCAGTGGAACTACTTTTCTAGGATGAACTTCTAATTAAGTGTTACCTGTGTAATTTCTGTGTTTGGAATTTGCTCCATTTAAACAGTCATCAGTCTCAATGTAATTCCTATATTTACTATATAGAGCTTGCAGGTGCCTATTACAGCACCTTCAGCTTAATATTAAAAATATTGTGTGATGTAATATGCAACACTCCCAAAATTATGTTTTAGAAACTCATGAAACTTTCAAATTTTATTGAACCCAGAACACTCCTTTAAAATGGTCAGTAAAACCAATAACTATAGAGAGGATCTTGTGATTGAGTAAAGAGAAGATACATTCAACAGGTCATGTATTTTTTGTCCATACTATAGAAGTGGGAACCAATACTGTTTGGTTATCAACATTCTTTAAAATATCTTCTATTATGTTACATTGAAAAAAAAAAATCGTACAAGTTTGGAACAACATTTTTCATTTTAATTTTTAGGTGGACTATCCCTTTAACGGTAGTTTAAAGTGATCCTTCTCTGATCTGAGCCCATAAAACTACTACCACTCCAACTGAAAAGATGGAAACTTTGAAAAGGGGAGGAAAAATCCTGAGAAGCTTGTCTTTTGACAAGCAACCATTTCCTACTGTATGGAAAAAATGGATGTTAAAAACGACCAGCCATTCATGTCTGAGCTCACACTGCAGCTTTGCTGGCCAGAATTAGATAAAATGAGATTCTAAAATAGAATTTAAGAAAAGGGTATAAATAAATAAATAAATAAATAAATAAATAAATAAATAAATAAATAAATAAATAAATAGGTATGACTCACTACATCTGGATTCATGAAAAGATATACAGTGGCTACAAAACATATTTAGACAATTACGTCACTTCAAAATGGTATATCAAAGTAAATATCAATATTTTAGCTGCTTGTTCAATGTAACCAGTGAACTAAAACAACTCAATTGCTGAATATTTTTAAAGCTTAATTTACAGTGATGGGAATAAATAAACGTTATAAATAAACAGCGTTACTAATGGCGTTATTTTTTCAGTAACGAGTGATCAAACGAATTACTGTTTCCCCCGTTACAACGCCGTTACCTTTACTGACAATAAAATGCGCCGTTACTATAATTTATTATAATATTATTATAATTTTATTTTTCAGTTCATCTGAATGGATGCGCAGTGTACCTGTATTTAACGTAGGCTACTGTAAACTGTAGTGTGAAGGCGCACAACTCGCCGTCGCTTTGTCTCACACACGCAAAGAAAGATAAAGAGCGAGAGAGTCTTACATAATATGCAGAATTGACGCGCTACATGTAAACGATATTCTTTGTCATATTTTCCTGTCAAAATAACAGCGTTCCTTTGGAATTCTTCAGCTTTTAAGAACTGACGGTTTCTCTGGAAGTGGGCGGAACTAACACCATGTTTACACCGGATGCGAGCGGCTTGGCGCGACAAAATACTATAGAACTCATTGGCTGCATCCGAAAACTTAGGCAGCTGCCTTGCTGCCTTATGAGACAATGACTTTGCATGCAGCGTTTATGCACGAAGGCACCTCACGAAACTTATTTCGGACAGGCTTCTGAGGCAGCATAACGGTTTAACGATCTACAACAAAATAGAATGAGTTTTGGTGATAACTAAACGAATACTTAATTACTATAATACTCATTTCTCGCTAGAAATAACATCAAAAGTGCAAAAAGTTAATCAGAAATATACATTTACACACAAACTAACCAACAAACGCAACTTCCAGCCGCCATCTTTATTTTTTTTTTTAGCTCAACCGTCTCGGAATGGAACGCACAGGATTGTGGGATATCAAAGGCAGCGAAGGATGCATCTATGCTGCCTTCAAAAATCGATCAGATGAAGGCATCTCAGGAGACAGGAAGTGAAGCTAACTTTGGATTCGGACATGCCTTGATGCCTTCCTGCCTTGGAATGCTGCCTCCGAAGGCAGCATTTTTCAGTTTTCGGATACAGCCCTTATAATCAGTGATGCTGTCTACACTGGAAGCGGCGCGGCGCGACAAATCCCCGACAGTAAACTGCTGCCGTGTTCTATATATGACATGCTGACACAAATTTCAAATGATTTTCAACGTCCATTTGTTGCGTTCAGTGTAGACAGACTTTAGCCGTTGCGGCGCAGCGTCCGGTGTAGACACGGTGTAATGCGCAAACGACAATCTCATTGGCTGGCGCTCACCTATTATCGTCCCTGTTTTGATTTCGGCAAATCAGTTCAAGCAAATGCAGACAACGTGATCAATATTCATGAACCCAGCAGCTTATTAATCCTTAGTGCATTTTATATTGTTATTAGTAGTAGAATTTGTAGTAGTTTTGTTATCTTATCAATATTATTTTTAGTTTTTTCCCCCTTTTTTATAGAAACACTAAATGACAAACAATATCTTAAGCACTACCACCAGTCCTAAGTTCAGTCAACATGACAAATATGCATTCATACATGGTTATTCTAATTTACTAAAGTTCTATCACCATATAATGCTAAATTATCATAATATCATATTATAATGCTTGACTGACTGATGCTAAGTGTCAGATATTTAAAAAAAAACTGTGCCATTTTACAAACATAAGCTTATATATATATATATATATATATATATATATATATATATATATATATATATGTATATATATATATGTATATGTATATGTATATATACACACATATATATACACTGCCCTCCAAAAGTTTGGAAACACCCCTGGCAAAGTGTGGTTTTGGATGATATCAGCATAAATCCTTATCATTTTTTGGTGCAAATACATTAAAGTAACTTGACATTATCATTGAAGACCAGCAATAAAACATAATAATGGCAATACATACATGTCAAAGTCAGACATGCCCCTTTGCCAGCTGTGATGCCTGGTTACTGGTTTAAACTTGGCCCAGGTTTTTAAAAGATTTTTGGGTCAGCACACCTTAATACTGTAGCTTCAACAATTGATTGCCAATTCAAAGTCAATGTTTGAATAAACTGACAGCTCGGATTCCCAGATTATGTAGAGCTGTAATAGCTGCTAATGGTGGATATTTTGATGAATTGAAAATTTCAGTTTTTTCTATGTATAAACTGTTTATGTAATAAAATATGTTTTCGTAGTTTGTGTTGTCCCTTATCAGTGCAAAATTATCACAAATTAAAAAGGATTCATGCCAATATTGTCCAAAACCCCACTTTTCTAGGGCGTTTCCAAACTTTTGGAGGGCAGTGTATATATATATATATATATATATATATATATATATATATATATATATATATATATATATATGGGTCATTCCTGGTATCCGGTAACATTTTGGCTTCATAATTTTTGGAAAAAAAGTTACATGTGTTTCATGTTTTTAGCATTCTACCAAAATAGTGACGTTTAACCCTCATCTGACCCTCGGGTCAAAATGACCCGAAACTGATTTTCAAAGATTTTTTAAAAATCGAGCGTTGATCGTTATGATACGAGACTTCTTGACTTTTGTCACACTTGCACCGGGAACACACACAAAAAAATTTGAGTGGATTCGAAGATGTTAAGTGGGTGTTACAAAAAAAAGTAACAAAAGAGTCCCTCGCGGGTCAATTTGACCCGGAGCCAAAAAATCATAGAATTGATGAAAAAACGGGGGATTTTTTTAATTGAATTTTGTCACACTTGATCACAGAGCACACACAAAAAAATTTGAGTCGTTTCAATGATTTTATGTGGGTGTAATAAAAAAACTAACAAAAGAGTCCCTCGTGGGTCAATTTGACCCGGTCAATAGGAATCAATGGAATTTCTGAAAAAAAAAAAAAAACAGCATTTTTTGGGTGGGGGAATTTTTTTTACCATACAAAATCTGACACAATCCAGGAAAGATGCATACCCAAACGAAGGGCTGAGACTGCAGAAAGTCCCCAATGCAGAAAAAAACTCACATATCCATACACACAGGCACTCTCACACACAGGCACTCTCTCACACACACACACACACACAAACACACACATGGTACACACACTCCCATAGACATACATTATAGACCAATCATTTGATATCATATTTGTATTTTTAAATTTATCTTTTATATTTATTACATATTCATGAAAATTTGTGGATATGCATATGTTTGGATTAAAATCCAGTATACATTTTTTTTTTTTTTGTTTTTTTTTACAAAATATAAATTTTTAAATGTTTTTATATATATCTGAAAGCTTGAGATAAATCTGAAAGCTAAATGAAGCCTCAAGTTGGTGTAGTTTTCAAGATTTTACTTTTAGAGCTCAGTTGAGAATCTCCATAGGATTCAATAGGCCAATCTAGTGGCTGAAAATATAAATGCAATTTTTTGTCATTTTTCACAGCCAGATGGCCTCAGAGACACTCAGTGACCCAGTTCCTGATGGATAATGATGTTTAAAGTAGAAATTGTGTCTTTGTTTTTTTTTGGTGAAATTATGCAAATATGCTAATTTGCTTTAAAAAAATCCAGAATTTAAGGAAAATAAAATAATCACCAAAAATAACAAAACCTACATAAATAATTAGAAAAAATTCTTTAAAAAATTTCAGGACTGAAAAAAAAAAGTGTAACGTTGAGGGTCTTCGGGTCATTTTGACCTGCGAGGGACACTTTGGTTATAGGTTGGGGAGGGACGGATATGGAACACATACTGGCCAAGCTTAGTGACTTAAAAAATAACAATTATGGGTATATTGTTCAGACACTTGCTGTGAATGTATTCCACCCTGTTAGGGACATATACATAGTTATCACAAAATTTTAATAATGTAAATATTAAACAATTATGAGCATAATAAGATAGTATATGTCCCTTATGCCATAATGGTATTTTTTTTATTCTTGAAACAAAAACAAAACAATTATTAATGAATAGAATATGTCTTGATTATTAAGAACAGGTACTTTTTTGTGCCCATTTTTGCCAACAGGATGGTAAATAATATAAACATTTTGCTCAAAAACATATATATGCTGGTAATGCTCCTCACCTCACAAAATAAGACAAAGGTATGCCAAACATTTAATTTTGCTTTCAAATTTTTATTTAAAATTACATTTCTAACAGGGTGGAATGGAGCATAACAGAGTGAAACCAGTGTTAACAGGTTCTAACAGCAAATGAGCTTTCCGTCATTGTCCTGCATGGTTTGCCATCTGTAATGTGTGGAACTGCACCTACATAATATTGTTTCAAAACAATAATAAAATGAAATCCAGATTTCCTTTGAGGGAGGGACACAAAAAATAGCTATGTGGTTCCTTATCACAATCAATCATGATGAAGAGTGGCAAAACAAATCTCTGTTTAGGTGGCTAGAGAAATAATAACAAATTAGAGAGGACCCTATTTTTAATTTATAATTGATAAAAATAAAGATGCTGTAATTCATTTTGATTAACTAGATTAACAAACAAAAACACAAAAACCATCACAAGAAGGAACATATTTGGCTACATTTGTTCTTCTATGTACCTCCATGTTGCCTGGTCTACCTGTAAAGACCTTTTATTGAGGGCCTGCGGTTCTTTGATCAGGCACACTATCTGATTGTCAGCATACCAGTTGCTGTCTTTTCTTGGGCCCGGCCAGAAGGATTTATTGATGCCATTGTGATTTTTAATGTTTTTAAAAGAAGTCTCTTCTGCTCACCAAGGCTTCGTTTATTTGATCAAAAATACAGCAAAAACAGTAATATTGTGAAACATTTTTACAATTTAAAATCACTGTTTTCTATGTGAATACATTTTAAAAAGCAATTTATTTCTTTTGGCAAATCTGAATTTTCAGCATCATTACTCCAGTCTTCAGTGTCATATGATCCTTCAGAAATCATTCTAATATGCTGATTTGCTGCTCAAGAAACATTTATTATTATTATTATTATTATTATTATTATTATTATCATCATCAATGTTGAAAACAGTTTTGTACAATTTTTTTTTCAGGATTATTTGATGAATATAAAGTTCAAAAGACCAGCATTTATCTGAAATAGAAAGCTTTTGTAACATTATCACTACCGTTCCAAAGTTTTGGGGTCAGTAAGAATTTCTTTCTTTCTTTCTTTCTTTCTTTTTCTTTTTTGGAAAGAAACAAATACTTTTTTTCAGCAAGGATGCATTAAAGTGATCAAAAGTACCAGTATAGACATTTATAATCTCGCAAAAGCTTTCTATTTCAGATAAATGCCTTTCTTTTGAGTTTTCTATTCATCAAATAATCCTGAAATTTTTTTTTACACAACTGTTTTCAACATTTTAAACTGTTTTTAAAATGTATTCAAATAGAAAACAGTTATTTTAAACTGTAAAAATATTTCACAATATTTATGTTTTTGCTGTATTTTTGATCAAATAAATGAAGCCTTGGTGAGCAGAAGAGACTTCTTTGAAAAACATTAAAATTCTTGCTGATCTAAAACTTTTGAGCACATATACAATTGTATTCATGTACATCACCACTCAAAAGTATTATGGAGGTAGATTAATTTGCAGTATACAATAAATACTAGTTATTCTATTAGAATTTCCACCCTGTTAGGTTTATAGACTTAAAAAAAAGGTAGGAGTGAGAGTTGACACTTACCTCCATTTGTACAGTTGAATTCCACCGGAAAAAATAAACAATATCACTTTCTGAAAATGATCTCAGTGGAAATGTAGTCTGTTTTGGAAGGTGAGGGAGTACATACTAACAGGGTGGAAGATGACTTTAGGGACACGGTAAATGAAGAAAATTATAAAAAAATAAATAAATATAGTTTCACATGATTTATATGTATGATTAGGTGAAGTTTAGCCTAGTCCATAACATAATTTAAAAATATTTTGAGGTTTTTATCATTTCATGGTTTATATTTCTAGTGGAAGTTGATTACTTTGCACTGAGGACATGATAAAACTTAACGCATGTATCAATAAAAAGGTGTGTAAAAAATAGTATTTGTAATGTCTATTATCTCTTATCTCTGTCTATTATGATTAAGTGATAAAGTAGACCTAATATGTATAATTTATGCAATTTCTTATAAATATGTGACTATTTTAGAGAAAATATAAGTAAATCATAGAGACAGAAAAGTCACTGTATAACAGGAATGACCCATATATATATAATATAAAATAGTATATCAGATAATTAATATTAGTCTGGTGAGTAAACTAAAAGATTTTACCAGCCAATGGTCTACAATGTTATATAATAATAATTTATTCTATTTAGTGTCAATTTCATTCATTTAACATATTAATATTGTGGGCATCCAAGTTATTTGACATATTTGAACACTTTTTTTTTTTTTTTTTTTTTTTTTTTTTTTAAAGTAACACAATAGTTACTTTTCCTGGTAATTAGTTACATTTATAATGATGTAACTCAGTTACTAACTCAGTTACTGTTTGTGAGAAGTAACTAGTAACTATAACTAATTACTTTTTTAAAGTAACGTGCCCAACACTGTTAATTAAGTTCAGTCCACATAAATATGTAAAACTGAAATTTACTTTATTTGCGTTTGAACTACATGAACAATTTGGTGCATTAGTTTAAACTGCATGGGTGAATTTAAATTAAGAAAAGTTACCTTAAGAAATCTATGTAAAATCAATAAAAAAAAACAAACACAAACAGTATGTACTTATGCAAAAATGTAGGAAAATGCCACTTTTTTTCAGCCTGCCACAGTCTAATGTGTCCTACCACAGTTTCATAATGAACCAAACATTTTACACTTATAAAAAAAAAATTAAAAAAAATCTGTGTTGTGTGCCACTGATTTGGCAAATCATCTGTCAATCAAACTAAAATCTGTCAGTTGAAAGCCAAAGTCTCACTAAATCCTGTGGGAAGCACTTAAGTTTCTCTAAGATTTTACAACCAGAAACTGTCCAAACAAAAACGAATGTATTATTATATGCCACTTGTTTCATATTTCATTATCTAAAACAACAGTATATTCACATATGTCCATAACTTAATCAAACAGAAATCATTTACCTTAGTGGTAAAGGTGTACAGACAGGTTGGGACAGGATTAAGGTGTCATGTGCCGACAGCTTACCGGGGGAAAAAAAATTAGACCCAGCATTACCTAAACAAAGTCTAAACAGATTACGTTGAGACAAAAATTCACATAAATATATAACTCATATAACATTATATAAATATATCAACAAATTTACACAGATGAGCCAAAATATTATGACCACCTCCCTAATATGCTGTTGGTCCTCCGTGTGCTGCCAAAACAGCGACACCCTGCCGAAGCATGGGCTCTACAAGACCCTTGAAGGTGTACTACGTATCTGGCACCAAGACGTTAGCAGTAGACCCTTCAAGTCCTGTAGGTTTGCGAGGTAGGGCCGCCATGGATCAAACTTGCTGGTCCAGCACATCCATGGATGCTCAGTTTGATTGAGATCTGGGGAATTTGAAGACCAGGGCAACACCTTGAACTCTGCATTATGTTTTTTTTGAACATTCCTAAACAATGTGTGCAGCGTGGCAGGGTGCATTATCCTGCTGAAAGAGGCCACTTCTACCAGGGAACACCATTGTCATGAAGGGGTGTACCTGGTCTGCAACAATGTTTAGGTAGGTAGCACGTGTCAAATTTACTGCCACATGAATGGCTGGACACAGAGTTTCCCAGAAGAACATTGCCCAGAGCATTGCTCTCTCCACCGTCTTGTCATTGTCCCACAGTGCATCCTGGTGCCATCACTTCCCTAGATAAACAGTACCAGAAGCAACCTTCTTCCACTTCTTCAATGTCCAGTTCTGACACTCGCATGCCCGTTGCACGTGCTTTCGATGGTGGACAGGGGCCATTGTAGACACTAAGATTAGTCTGTGGCTACGCAGCCCTATACACAGATCTTTATTCCTGCCAATCTCTCCTGCATCCAACATGTTGATTACGAGAACTGATTGTCTGCTTACCATCTAATCTACCCAGACCCTAATATTTAATTGTTAGGAGATGATCAACAATATTTACTACACCTGTGTCTGGTCATAATGTTTTGGCTCGTCAGTGTATGGTTACATGTATTAAATGTATAACTTTAGAATCTAGAATATCCAGAATAATCCAGAAAAAAACTGTCCTCCTTACCTGGACAAGTATTCTTGGCCTCTGAGGAGAAGGGAAGGAGACATTGTGCATGAAATGGGATATGTGCCTAAAAAAAAAAGAAATCACTCATATTAACCCAACTCGTAGATTGATATCACAATTAAACAATATAAAAATGACCTCTTTTGTTAAACACATGACTAGGTGATTTACTGCTATTACAAATATACTGATAACAGTCTATGTAGTAGAGCTTTCCAAATCAGTCACTTATGAGGTTCCATGATGGTTACTATGCTGCCTTGGAAGGGAGCTGCCTATGTAGATAGTTCATTAGGTTTTGGAACACATTCATATTGTGCAAAATACTGTTATTGCTATTTTTAAAAAAAAAATAAAGACAACATTACTGCAACAATACTGCAAAAGTGGTGTTTTAAAATAAAATTTGTAGTGAACTGCAGTTGAAGTAAGAATCTGTTTGTACTTCTCAATGGGCAGAGGGTTGACTCCATTGGCTGACAGCTTGTAAAGGAACATGAGGAACTTCCTGAAGGACTCAAAGAAAGGCCAGCGGGACAGCAGACAGATGCACTTGTTGGCGTTGACTGTGCGGTTGGGTATGACCTTCTTGTCCACAGTGGAGACCAGACCTAGCTGGATCTTCTGTTTCTCACTGAGACCATCTACAGGATATGGCTCGTAGAACTGTATTCCAGCTCCATACACCTGCAGAAGGAGAACAAAAATAGGACACAGATTTTATACAATTTTTTTGCAATGTCAACTTGTGCCATCCATTAAACCTGAACAGATTCAGCTAGAATTACCTGTCTTTCAGCAAACTAAGGTGCTGTTAAAAAAAGTGTAATACACAACTCCACAATTAAAAGAATGAAAAACACACATTTTACCATTTTGCACCACACATATAGCTGAATGACAGCAGGATCATATGGACATCAAGAGATTTTACTTTACCTTTTCTCCATTGGAGTTGGTGAGGACAAATGTGGAGAAGACAGGTAAAGGGTAGCGTGTGTTAGGAGCCCAACATTCAATCTTGGCCCCCATAGGGAGGCAAAAGAGGGGTACAGACTCAGAGAGGGGAAATGATTCATAGTCCTCCTCAGGATAGCGAAAGATCAGACCTACAAATGGAATGATTTGTTAGAACCATAGTGTTTGAATGTGTGCCATGTTTCTATGATTAGATATCATTGCTGTCCTGTCTTATGGAATCAGCATTTAAATTATGCTATAAAAAACAAAAAACAAAAACAAAAACATAAAAACATCCTCTTGAAAGTGATGGGACAGGAAGTTTTGTTTATCAGTGATCAACACAGTGTCATGTGACAGGAAGTGATGCAACATGGAGATAAAGAAACTGGTTGTTTGCTGACAGAACGTGAACTATGACAACTAAAGGTCATGACCACCATACTAAAGCATGAAAGCATTCAGCCTTTAAACTAACACAAACAGACATTATTTATGAGCACAGTGACGTGCTGAACAAATAAACGGAGGACTGTCAGACATTGTTTTACAGATCCCTGGGACCTTTTTGGGATTTCTTTATAAATAAAACCACTGCACATCAATCAGTTTGCAGAGTTAGTGATTAAATTCAGGAATTCTCAGCAGAGAGGAAATGCTGTTTACTGTGAAATAAGCTCTGACATTTACAAGTCTCTGAAAACACTGTTAGAAAGCTTCTGACAGACAAAATCAATCACCTGAGATCAGAGGACTAAACAATAAGAGGGAAAGCAAGACAGAGATGGATATACAAAATCAGAAACTGATGGAAGAGGTGGAGACTTACCGGCCTTATAAGCAATGGAGTTGGACACAGACACTGACTTCTTGTAACACAAAAAAACACTCGATCCCCACTGAGCATGGAAAAGAAAAATACGAAGAAACAAATGAACTGAATTACTGCATTATATCTTGTTCATAAAAGAGCTAAACAGCTAGTAACAAACTAAACTGAAGAAACTAATCAGAATTAAAGCTTCCATTGCCTTCAGAACAACTTGTACGGTCCTACCTCTATGAACCATCAGTTGAGGGATCCTGACTCATTAATTTAAAAGAAAATTATCTATTTCTTTGGAGTACTCAACTGCTGTTAACTGCTCAAAGATTTGTAATTATCTTGGCTTGAGAATCCACCATAATGATATTAGTGTTGCTTGAGTAGAAAAACATCACTATTCTTATGACATACTTATTAGTAGTAGTAGTAAGGCTGTCAAGTGTTTTTAATTTTTAATCTAATTAATTACATGATGTGCTGATTAATTAATCAAATTAAATCACAAATTAATGGCAGATCAATTCTGGGGGAGAAATTAGTCATTATTTTTTTACATAAGAAAAGCAATAATTTGATTTAACATAGAATTTATATACATAAACTCTTAAAGTTTCAATGTGGCCATAACCCTTTTTTTCAGAAGCTGCATCTGAAGTGGCATTTAGATATATTTACACAGACTGTTTAATGCTGTTCAATTAAAATTGCATAAATAATGATAATAAATGGGTATTAATTAATCTATAAAGCAGCTCTGAAAGCCTAACCCAATAGTAAGTACAAGTTGTTAATTTATATTACTTGGCACTTATTTGTGCAATTACACTGCAACAAGGATGATTTAAAATAAAGACTTACTGGCTGTTGTTTTAAATTAAACATTAAGCTATGTTGAGTATTTTTCATGTCAAGTAGTTTAGAATGTTCCAGTGTTTTTTTTTCTCCACTCCAGTCATGTGACTGACAACTATGACTTGTATAACAGTGCCGTTTCTTTTTACATTGTTTTGACTTCCATGCTGAACTCACCAAGCCACAGTTGAGGTTCTTGTCCACTTTGCAGAAAGTGTGAGGAGGAGTCTCGCCCTTGTTTGTGATGATGACGCAGATGTCAGTCACAGACAGTGAGTTTTGGGGCTGAACAGGGGGTGCACGGCGGAATGTAATGAATATGCGCTGGGATGTGGCAGAGCTGTTGTTGACATTTGCACAGCGGCCAAACGGTGTGGCCTCAATGACCTCACAACCCTGTATGAGACGCTCTTTACCCTCATATAGGACCCTACAGCAAAGAACAAACAATCAGCAACTTAACTCACAGAAAAAATACAGGAAATGGAAAAGAACCCATTAACAAGTACCCTTAGGCTCTTCTTGTGATGGCATTACATTTCATTAGCAAGGTCTTTGGAAACGTGTCCAATCAGGGTACAACAGGGTTTGTAAGCAAGGCAGTGTGGGAGACAGTAAGTGCACTGAACAATGTTTATATGCGCAAAAAAAAAAAAAAAAAACTAAATTAAATCTGTTCATCAAAGTGATTATGACTCTTTAAAAGACTTGGATTAATGTTTTAGAAGTCCCTTTTGCCAGCCAAGGAGGCCTTTACTTGACAAAAAAATACAATAACAAAACATCAATACTGTCAATAGTAATACTGTGAAGTATAAGAACAATAAATAATAATAAAAAATATTTTACATTTAAAACAATTAAAATAGCTGTTTTCTATTTTAATATATTTTAAAACAATTTATTCCTATTTATTCCTGTCACGGCAAAACTGAATTTTTAGTAGCCATTACTCCAGTTTTCAGTCACATGAAAGGACATTTATTCATTCATTTGTATAATATCACACTCATAGTAATGGCTACTAAAAAAAAAAATCAAATCTCAAGTTAACAGTTTAATGGATGAGCCCAAGCCTCTGTTACTAATTTGAAAATGTCGAACTACACAACCACACAACAACAGTAGTACTTCTAAAATTATAGCAGGCTTGGGCATCCGCCATCACACTCACTGTGAGAAATGCTGCAAGCGGAGTGATTCAAATGGTGAAAAGGTTCCCGTGGTGATACTGGGGAATATCTCATGGTTGGAAAGACCTCTCAGCCAATCATATTCGAGGACAAGAAAAAAAACTGCTGTATGTACATATATTATAATTAATTTTACCCATCATATAATGTTATATCATTACTATTCCTTGTTTTTGCTGAAACCCTGCCACTATAAAAGGTATAGCTATAAAATATATATTTATGTTTTACATTTACATTTAGTTATTTAGCAGACGTTTTTATCCAAAGCGACTAACAAAAGAGGACAATAGAAGCAATCAAAACCAACAAAAGTGCAACAACATGCAAGCCATATGACAAGTCTCGGTTAGCCTAACGCAGTACATATAGCAAGGTTTTTGTTTTTTTTTTTAAAGAAAACAAGTAGATAAAAAAAAAAAACTGTATTCTAAGTAGATAGAATAGAAAAAAGAAAGCTAGTGTTAGTTTTTAAAGAAAATTAGCAGTTAGAGAAATAAATTTTATTTTAAAATAAATTATTTTAAATAAAAAGACGACGTATAGATAAAATAGAATTAGAATAGAGAGTGATAGAGTTAGAGGGTCAAATAAAGATTTAAAGTTTTCATTGATTTAAATACTGACAATGACAAAAAAATAAAAGCCCTTTTTATATTCAGAAGCTTTTAAACCATGTTAATGTGACTGTATTCTTCAAAAACATACGGTAATCTGTTGTAGCACCATAGTCCTAAATATTAGGTGGTGTGCTGTTCAGGCACCCAATTATGCAGAGACACTTTTTTTGGACTCCAGAGTGCCCAAATGGGATGTGTAGTAAAGCTTTAAAAGCTTTACACAAACTGAGTGCCATCAAATGTCTTACCAGTAAGTAAATTATTGCATCATCTTGATATTTAATATTGTGTCATATAAGTGAAAAAAAAATACAGTGGATGTTGGTGTCAGGCCTTGGAGAGGGGTTATTTTAAATCACAATGAACATATATTAAAAAGGAGGATTGTAGTGAAAACTAATGAAATAAGGGTGTGGTGTCTATGCTGTGATTTTGGCAATAGTGAGGGTTGGGGAGGGCATAGAGGAGTTTGTACCAGGCAGGGATCCAAACAGTGGCGACGCAGTGGACTATGTCCTTAAAAGAGTGAAGGCCTTGAACTGAACTATAAAACTCAGTCAGCAGATGCTGAATGGAGACCACAAATAGATTTTGAATGGCATGCTTATATGCAATGTGCAATTTGTTAGTTTTTGTTTGTAGTTTAAACTAAATTAACTACATTTTTAACAATTAACTATATGTATTAACTATCCATTTATCTGCACAATTTAGGAATTTGCCCATGAGGAATTAAGATAAGCTGTCAAATATTTTGAACACACTTCTATGGAAATGTGGCCAAAGCCTACTGAATGAATTAATAAATGAATGAATGAATGATAGAAAAATAAATAAAGGAATAAATTACTTGATAAATAAATGCAATTATTTTTCAATTAAAATTAGTCCTAAACTAATTTTTGTTTTATTTTTTTCCTTTATTATTTTCTGTCTTTACTTTTATACTTTGTAATACTAGTATATTTTGTACTTTTTTAATTATTTGTATATTTATTGTTTATGCCTTCATTTTTATATTCACATATTCCCTTGTATTTATTTACAAATTTATTTATTTATACATTTATTTATTTTTACTTTTCTGTGTGCAACAAGGAAATGAAGCAATCCTCCCTAAGGCTACTTCCACATTAATACCAGTAGTCAGAGGCGTCATGCCCATTCAAAGTGAGGGGGCACGTGCCCCTCAGATTTTTGAGCCAAGTGGATTTTGAATGCAGCTTCCAAAAGACAAAAAAATAGCCAAATATTTTCTATATTTGATACAATCACACCTGCGTGATTAGAAAGGTCAGTGCGTCATATCAGCTGCTAAATTCAAATCTGCGTTCGCTGGCTGGCGCTGAGCCAGAAACAGACGCGTTTATACAGCGCTGCATTATAACCAATCACACATGATACTGTTGAGCTTATGAATGCAATGACCAATCAGAGGTGTTCAGATGAGTCATCGCTAAAATGTTGGTGTTTTCTTCACTCGCTCGCTGACTGAATACTTCTTTCTGGCGAATTCTCTCGTCAGAAACAACAAAGTGCAGATATGTGTATGAATCTGTAAGTAAGATATTCATTTCACAGTGTAAACAGCTTCAGTGATTTTAATGGGAGTTTTTGAGAGTGCTTGAACTCTAGACTGTCAGTGAAAATGTTCTTTGATAATGTAAATGTTCTTTGCTCTCTTTCTGTACAATGAAAGTGTTATGATAAGTAGCCTAACTTACAATGTTTTTAATATTCACATTAAATATAAAGTCAGTCGTATTAAAAATATGTTATGGCATGACACCCATATCTGTTACTTAAGTAAACAGGTTTTTATGCATAGTTAATAACAGACTACATTATTAGGCTACTTTGACCATCACAATCTAGGTGACAATTGAGCTATTTCATGATATAGTTAATGCGTTTGGGAATGTTTTGAATAACAACTTGAATAACAATTGTGTGCTTCTAATATTATAGCAACAGTTTGGACAGGACCCGTTTCTATTCTAACATGACAATGCCTCTGTTTATAAGGCAAGGTTCAAAAAGGAAATTATTGATCCAGTCAGTGTGGAAGAACTTGACTGGTCTGCATAAATCCCAGTTTAACACCTCTGGTGTGACTGTAAATGCAGACCTTGAGCCAAAAACTCATCACCAAACACCAATGACTTGTACATACACTATATAG
>JAFVLL020031391.1:0-27500 GCA_021397915.2 Tor tambroides
AGTAATTGTATGTACAATTTTGACCTAGTGGACAATAAAACATTAAAGAATCCCATAATCCTAAAATCAAACCATAAGCGAGAAACTCAAATCATATGACTATTTTGACTTACACATAGAAACCACTCAGAACACCATAGCAACCACCCAGAACACCCAAGGAACCACCCTAAAACACCCTAGCAACGCCCTAGAAACTACCCAGAACACCCCAGCATAGCAACACCCTAGAAACCACCCAGAACATCTTAGCAGCACCCTAGCAACCACCCAGATCATCCTAGTAATGCAATTCCCCAAAAAAAACACCTAGAGTGCCTTAGGAACCACTCAGAACATCCTAGCAACACTCTAGCAACCATCCAGATAACCCTAGCAATGCAACACCCTAGACACCACCCAGAGCGCCTTAGCAACCATCCAGAACATTCTAGCAACACCCTAGCAATGCCCTAGCAACCACCCAGAAAACTCCATTATAGCAATGCCCTAGAAACCACCCAGAGCGCCTTAGCAACCACCCAGAACATCCTAGCAATGCAACACCCAAGAAACCACCCAGACCGCCTTAGCAACCATCCAGATCACCCTAGCAATGCAACACCCTAGAAACCACCCAGACCGCCTTAGCAACCATCCAGATCACCCTAGCAATGCAACACCCTAGAAACCACCCAGAGCACCTTAGCAACCACCCAGAACATCCTAGCAATGCCCTAGCAACCATCCAGATCACCCTAGCAATGCAACGCCCTAGCAACCATCCAGACCACCCTAGCAATGCAACACCCTAGAAACCACCCAGAGCGCCTTAGCAACCACCCAGAACATCCTAGCAATGCCCTAACAACCACCCAGAACACCCTAGCAACCACCCATATAACCCTAGTAACGCAATGCCCTAAAAACGACCCAGAACACCCTAACTACACCCTAGCAACCACCCAGAACATCCTAGCTTCACAGTGGTGGCTTTTGCCTGTCCAAACGCCACACTTGTCCTCAGTATATGTAGTTTTAGTCAGTTATTCTGAGCTCATTATGAGTGCGTCTCTAATGGAAGTCCTCAGGGTTTCTTCAGGTCACTCTGATTGGCTGATAGGCTGGAATGAAATGATCTGTGTGTTCCGTTCTCATGTTCTCAGTTGGGCCTAATAAAAATGACTCATCAGCACTTCATCATTCTGCTGTCACTTACAGCCACAGGAACACGTCTTTCACGCTCATTAGAGCCACTAATGTAACTTTAACCCCCCGAAAGAGCTGCTTCACGGAAACCGTCTCGTTTGACAGCACACGGACAGGAGTTAAGGATAAACCATTTCTTCCTTTCTTTTTGAGAGATATTGAATATGAAGGAAGAGATTTGAGTTATTAGAAAAACCCAGCGCTCAGTAAAGGTTGAAAGGAGGCGACAGACAGAGAAAAGGGAAATGGAGACAGACTAGTCGGCCCCGTCACTCTGAAGTGAGATGAAAGCGGTGAGATGAAGGAAAAGGTTGTGACATAGTGCGCTGTCATCGCTCTGACATCTTCATATTTCTGGCCACCTGTGAGCCGAGCGAAGCCGAGCTTTTGCGTTGACTGAGAGGAAAGCGTATAGATGAGATTGATCTGAACATCCCATCTTGTTCTGCTTCATTTGCTTCAAAACTTTGTTTGACTTTGTTGCTCTATAGAGGTAGTTCACATGTGGTTTTGCTTCAGGATCAAGGTTTACATTAGACATCAAGGGGCACTACTTTTTATTTCATGTCAGCCAGTAGTTTACTGCACATTCACAAAAATTGTGGCCCACCAATTGAGAACCAATGCTTTGTGTGCTATCTGCCATATACGTACATATGTATGTATGTATGTGTGTGTGTGTGTGTGTGTGTGTGTGTGTATAACTTTTTTTTTTAAATAAGTTTTAAATTATTATTTAAATTTATTTGTAAAATGTATTAAGTAATTTATCATTTATTGATAAATAATACATTATTAGAATTAATAATTTTTATTAAAATAATATATACACGTTATTTTTCTATTCTAATTATTTTACATTATTAAAATATAATTAAATCTAATCATTTATATACACTATTTTTCTATAGAAATGTTTTAAATTATTACATTATTAAATTATTTGTAAAATGTATAATTAATAATTTATAATTTTTTCATTCTAATCATTTGTTATTAATAATTTAATAATGATTTATGATATGTAAAGTAGGAATATCCCACATTGCATTTTTTTTATTAAAATTATTTTAATAATGAATTATTTTTAATTATTAAATTATTTAACTAAATTTTATATAAACATTATTTATATATAATAATAAACACATTTTAAGTACATTTTAAATTATTACATTATTGTTCAAATAAATTAGTTTTAAATTAAATTATTTGTATTTTAACTTTTTAGGCATCCCAGGTAAACTTTTAATGGTAAATTAATGTTATTTGTAAGTCGCTTTGGATAAAAGCATCTGCTAAATGACTAAAAGTAAAGTAAAAGTAAATTAAAAACCACTGCTATGTGAATGAAGCACTGCATTAATCAACCACTTAATGAAAAATGCCATCATGCTAATGATTTGTTTCCTCCATAATGTCTCGCTCTGTTGAAGACACAAATCAAACCTTGACAGAATATTATGTTAGAATCATATGCTCAGATATGCGAAATATAAATCAGCCAAACAATCTTATATAATCTTGTTCATTAGCGTCTTATGATAGAGTTAGATTGATCGGCTCGAGTATGAGGAGTAAATGAAGCCTCCTGCCGTGTCTTGTCTTATAGACTTTCATTATATGTGCATGAGGTTTGGTTTTCATGTAACTTGAGGAACACATAGTGCTGGTTTGATTGCACTGGTTAAGCAGGAAGATGAGCAAATAAACACATAATAAGCTGAGGTTTGTGCCCGAGGAACTTCATTAGATCCGTCCATTCAGCCGGAGGGAGATCTTACCGATCCTCTTTCATAATTCATGAAGCGCTCTTTAACGGCTGCTTAATTATGAATGGGGACAATCTGGGGCCATTTGGAGAGCAAAACGTGCCCGTCAGGCCCCATCTGCCACAAGAGGCGTCCCTTTGATTCGCCACTTACACCGGACACTCGGTCGCACTCGGACGAGTTAAACAATCCAGCGCTGATGAGGGCAGAGCCCGCTCTCATGAAACCTGCATCAATTATTTAGGCGAGATTGCTTGAAATGAACGCGGTCCGTCGGGGAGATGAACCGAGCTTTTGAATTATGAAGGGCCGTTTGGGGGAGGAGACGACCGGCGTGATCGTATAATTGTGAAATCAGTGTCAGGTGGTCAGGCCAAACATCATGAAATCTTTTTAAGATTTATGTAGTGTGTGTGACTGAAGAATGATGTGAACTGGGTCCAAAATTATCTTTCATGCCACACCAGCTAATGGTGGGTGAATTGAAAAGAACAACAACATTTTTTATCAATTGTTTTATTAATAATAATAATAATGCGTGACTGGTAAAAAAAAAATTATGTGTGTATGTATGTGTGTGTGTATATATATATATATATATATATATATATATATATATATATATATATATATATATATATATAGAATTATTTTGAAAATAAATAAATATATTTAAATCTTATTTTAAATTATTTCAATTTTTATTTTTTATCTTTATAAAAATTATGCATAATGCATGGCTTGTAATTAAAATATATTTTTAATGAAATAATTGTATTAGTTTAAAGAAATGTATAGCATATGAATGGCCAGTATAAACTATGTTTTGAAAATAATTGTATTAAATTGTTATAATAATAATATTTTTATTATATTTTTTTGTATATAACATTTTTGTGAACAGTGCCTTGCGAAAGTATTCATACCCCTTCATTTTGTTCACGTTTTGTTATGTTGCAGCCTTATGTTAACCTGCTTTGAATTTTTTTTTTTCACATTAATCTACACTCCATACACCATAACGACTAAGCAAAAACAGAATTGTCACAACTTCGTAAATTAATTAAAAATAAAAAACTGAAATAAGTACATTGCATAAGTCTTCATTCCCTTAACTCAGTACTTAGCTGAAGCACCTTTACAAGTCTTTTTGGGTATAATACGACAAGCTTTACACATCAGAATTTGGCAGTTATCTGCCATTCTTCTCCTCATCTCTTCACGTCTCAAGCTCTGTCAGGTTGGATGGGGGCAGACGCACATTTTCAGGTTTCTCCAGAAATATCTGATTGCATTCAAGCCCAGACTGTGGCTGGACCACTCAAGGACATTCACAGAGTTGTCTATAAGCCACTCTTTCTGTGTGCTTAGGGTCACTGTCCTGTTGGACGGTAAACTTTCTGCCCAGTCTGAGGTTCTGAATGCTCTGGACTGGGTTTTCATTAAGGCTATCTCAATATTTTGGTGCATTGAGCTTTTCGTCTACTCTGATGAGTCCCTCGGTCCCTGCTGCTGAAAAACAGACCCACAGCATGAAGCTGCTACCGGCACACTTTACTTTTGGGGTGGCACTCTGCAGGTGATGAGCAGAGCTGGTTTCCTTCAAACATGATGCTTGGAATTAAGGTTCATCAAACCAGAGAATCTTGTTTCTCACAGTCTGAGGGTCCTTTAGGTGCTTTTTTGCAAATTCCAAGTGTGTTTTCATGTGTCTTCACTGAGGAGAGGATTGAGTTTGGCCACACCACCATAAAGCCCAGATCGGTGGAGTGTTGCAGTGATGTTTGTCCTTCTGTAGGTTTCTCCCATCTGCATATATGATCATGGAGCTCAACTAGAGTGACCATCAGGTTCTTGGTCACCAGTCTAACCAAAGCCCTTCTCCATCAGTTGCTCAGTTTGGCCAGGAGGCCAGCTTGAGGAAGAGTCCTGGTTGTCTCAAACTTCTTCCATTAAGGGTAACAGAGACTACATGCTTCTGTGACCCTTTAATGAAGCAGAATTTTTGTCTGAACTCTTCCCCAGATGTGTGGCTTGGCACAAACCTGTTTCTGAGCTCTACAGGCAGTTCTTTTGACCTCAGGGCTTGTTTTTTGCTCTGATATGCATTATCAGCTATTAGATATTTTATTAAGATGTGTGCCGTTCCAAATCATACCCATTCAATTGAATTTGACACAGGTTAACTTCACTCAAAGTGTAGTAACATCTACAAGTGATATGAATGCTCCTGAGCTAAATTTCAACTGTCCCAGATAAGGGTATAAATACTTATGCAATAGAATCATTTAAGTTTTGTATTTTTAATACATTTGTAAAGATGTTAAAAACCTGTTTTATGCTTTACCATCATGGTGTATGGAGTGTAGATTGATGTGGATAAAAAGTAATTTAAAGCCGTTTAACATAAGGCAGCAACATAAAACGTGACAAAAAATGGAGTATGAAAAATTGCGATTTTTCTTAAAAGTGTATTTTTGTTTCTATTACAACTGAACCCTGAAGCCTATTTTTCTTGAATTTTTAGGCATATTTAAAAACAACAACAACAACAACAACAACAAATAGGCATCCCAGGTAAACTTCTGAAGTAAATGCTGTTAGAGCTGTGGCAGATTTAGTATTTCATTTGCAGACTGTTTTTGTCTTTGAATCACTTATGTGAGGGTCAGACTTTTGTTCTTACAGCTTGATTAAACCCATGTATTATGTTGTAGTTCTAATAATAAATAATAAGTTTCATTTATATAGCCCCTTTCCCAAGCTCAAGGACGCTTCACAATGACAAAAGCAAATAAACAATCATGTCATACATAGAAGGACAAAAGATATTTGCCAAGTCCAGAACGTGCAATTGCAGTTGCATACCACAGAATCATAATCACCAAAAAAAAGAAAGAAAGAAAAAAGTTCTTCATAAAGCTGTCTGGCTAGTTACCGACCGATTTCTATTCTTGTTTGTTGTTTGATGTGGAATTTTGGATCCTGTCTGAGCCTTTGTTTCTGTTATTTGTGGATGTTGGTGTCTGAACGAGTAGAAAACATTTGGTGATATTTTCTTTAACTCTAATGGCCACTGTCCTTAGAGAAGGAGGTTCAGGAAGTGAAGGCTGCTCTTCAAGCGATGCTGTCACAGCTGAAGGAGGAGGAAGAGGAGGAGGAAGAAGAAGAACAGGTTGAAGATGAAGAGCTAGAAGAGGAGCATTACTTCAGTGACAGCTGGGAAATCTGAACAGACTCATGATTTATATTTATATTGGTTTCACGGTGCCTGTGCAAGTCTGTTTTCATACTGTCATCTTGCACTGAGCTCTCGCACTTAAAGAGAATAGTTTTTCTAGTTTCATTTACTTGCCCACATGTAATTTCAAAAGCACTGTACTGTGCGTTGCACTCTGTGCGTTGCACTCTGTGCTGCATTTTAGTCTCTTTTTGAAGGTTGACAATACAAATCACTATGCACTTTCATTGAAAAATAAAATCTTTAAAAATAAAATCAAATTTTCATTTCATGCAAGTGAGAAAATAAAGTGTTTGGAATGGCATGTGGGTGAGCAAATGTTGACAGAAATAATTTTTTGTTGAATTATTTCTTGATTAGGATCTCTAACCATGTGCATCTTGTCAGGAGTTGCCTTAAAATATAAATCGTGTCAGTGTTGCCAACCACTATTTTATTTTTATTCTAATCAGTTAGTGTTTATTTATTTACTTATTATATTTTGCAGCTGTTTATTTGCTTTGACATCACATTGCTTATTTCATCACGACTTATTTTAGTATGTTTAAACTGCATGGCATCCTATTTATTTATTTAAATTGCTTTGATTATATCATTATTATTTCAGAAAAAAAAACATACATAAAAATCTTTCTGGCATCAAACTTTTTTTTTGTAGATATAAAGACCAATGAACACCTAAAGCCTAAATCTGAAGTAAATGGAAATGTACCTGTCATTCACACTGTGAGCTCAGGATTGAAATGTAGCTTTCTCAACTCTTTTACGCCGTACGACTGAACTCTGAACAGTGTTTTCAGGTTCATGACAGAAGTTTGTGGTGCTTTGATGAAACCACTGTATTTCAGCCCTGCTGATGTTCTGTGAATTATAAGGGTTATGTAGCATTTAGTGCCTTTTTTACACAGTTTTTTTGTCTGCTTATTTGAAGCAGAAACAGGTGCTTTTTTAAAGTCTTAATATGTTTTACTTTTTAAAGAAAGCACTTTGTTTTTGTCTTTGTTACCTGTGGATTTCACCTGTATGAAAATGTCATTTGTTTGTACTAATCATATGAATGTAGATTTGCATGTTCATCATCTGGTTTTACTCACCACTATTTTTTCATTTTTTTCCCCCCAGAACTTAAATATTATACATTTTTATTGTTTTTAAATACATTAGATACCCCTGTTTAAATGCCTTTGTATTTTTTCCAACAAAACAAGTTTAGTTTGTAAAATAGGACACCAAACCGCACAATTTGATTACATCATCATGAAAAGAAATTTACCGTCCGTTTGTGTTATATGAATCAGAACAGATTTGGAGAAATGTGTAGCATTGCATCACTTGCTCACCGTTGGATCCTCTGCAGTGAATGGGTGCCGTCAGAATGAGAGTCCAAACAGCTGATAAAAATATCACAATAATCCACACCACTCCAGTCCATCAGTTAATGTCTT
This sequence comes from Tor tambroides, assembly GCA_021397915.2. NCBI lineage: Eukaryota > Metazoa > Chordata > Actinopteri > Cypriniformes > Cyprinidae > Tor > Tor tambroides. The sequence continues at coordinate 7,647 of JAFVLL020031391.1, forward strand.
GAGAAAACAAAAGCTGCGTGTTTGTAAGAAACAAATCCACCATTAAGATGTTTTCAACAGAACAGTCGTTTCTGGCTACAATACTTCCTCCAGTGAAAAAGTCCATCTCCTGTTGTCTCTCACACCAAAATCCAGCCACATATTTGTTTAGAGCTGTTTTGGCTTGATCTGTGCAGATTGCTCTCCTGATTCAGACCAGACCATTTTTTCACTGAATGAAGCGTTTTTATGGACTCGTATTTTAGCAACAGTTTAAAGTTAGAAACATCTTGACAGATTTGTGTCTAATAAAAACGTGGCTTTTGGTTTCACTGGAGTGGTGTGGATTACTTGTGGATTATTGTGATGTTTTTATCAGCTGTTTTGGATTCTGACGGCACCCATTCACTGCAGAGGATTCACTGGTGAGAAAGTGATGCAATGATACATTTCTTCAAATACGACGAAGAAACAAACTTCTGAGAGTGAGCACATTTTCAGCAAATCTTAATTTTTGGGTGAACTATTCCTCTAACGCTCCATCCCAGACCCTTGAGTTTGATCAGATGAGCGTCACGTCGTCACTCAACAATGAACACATCCAGCAGAATAATAGTGCAGGTTTATGAGCGGCACATGCATCAGCTCGAGGCGGATCACGCGCGGCACCTGCAGCGTTCAGTGGACAGGTACAATCTTGTCTCCTAATTGAATCTTTGTTTATGCCACGTTGCCGCAGCTCAGGTGGATTCGTTTCACCCTTCTCTGTGGAAACAGACCGGTTGGTGTGTTTGCGGTACACACAACATGTAGAGATGCTCCTTATTTTACTTTTATTCACTGAAGGAAAATTGACTGAATTATATGTGAAATAGGCTTGTAGCTGTCTTTATAAACGTTCATGTGAATAACAAAAGTTAACATGATTATTTACTTAAAGGGATAGTTCACCCCAAAAGTGAAGTTCTGTCATTAATTACACACCCTCATGTTGTTCCAAACCCGTAAGAACACAAATGAAGATATTTTTGATGAAATCCGAGAGCTCTCTGACCCTGCATAGACCGCAATGCAACTGAAATGTTCCTAGCTCCAGAAACGTAGCAAGGACATCGATAAAACAGTCATGTGACATCAGTGGCTCAACTTCAATTTTGTGAAGCTATGAGAATACTTATTGTGTGCAAAGAAAACAATTCTTCTCTCCGAGTTACCATCTTCCGCCATTTCGGAGAGTACCTTTCTCCTGAACGTAAACAACACTGATTACGTTGATTACGTTCAGGGGAAAGCGCAAAAATTGAAGTTGAGCCACTGATGTCACATGGACTGTTTTACCGATGTCCTTACTACGTTTCTGGAGCTAGGAACATTTCAGTTGCGTTGCTGTCTATGGAGGGAGAGAGCTCTCAGATTTCATCAAAAATATCTTAATTGGTGTTCCGAAGATGAACAAAGGTCTTATGGGTTTGGAATGACATGAGGGTAATTAATAACAGAACTATCCCTTTAAACTTACTTTTTTGATACACTATTTATATATATATTTTCTCCTAAATCGAGTGAAAAAGGCCGGGTGTGGCCTTTGTTTTCCTGTTGTTTTCATACTTGCTGAAGACTGTAGAGAGAACATCAATAGGAAAATAAAACCGAGTCATTTTAGGCAATTTTAGGCAGGACACGTCTGGGGAAAAAGGGGTTAGCCTACCCTACTTTTGATGGTCTATAATGCTGTTTCTTACTTTCTCAGTTTACTATGCAGATATAACTAAGTCATCCGTTGGTTGATCTAAAAACTGATTGTGAAAATGAACTAAACCCTGGAACTGTCATAGAGCCACTGAAAAAGGTGTTTTTGTTTTTTGGCTCTATTGAGCCCGAACTAGCAACATTGGCTCAACCAATGGCGTGAGTCGTGGGCGGAGCTACATGGATGTCTGACCAATGGAAGATGGGGAGAGTTTGGGAAACCTACTCAGCATTGTTATTTAACCATTATTTACATACTATCTTTTATTAATATTTTTGATTTTGTTTTTATTTTAAGTTTTTATTTTCATTTTAGTTTGTTTTAGTAATTTTATGTGCTTTTGTCATTTTTAGTATTATTTAATATTTCTATTTAGCTTTTTTTTTCAGTTTTATTAACTGTAGTACTTATTTCAGGTAGGCCTAGTTACCAATGTAACATCTCTAGTATTCTTTTTTTTTTCCATCTAATACTTAATATTTATGTCAGTTAACATTTTCAGTTGTTTCAGTTTCTTGATTTCAGTTGACAAAACAATTTTTGTATAGTTTTAGTTAATAACAACAACACTGCAGCTCAGGAATGACCTTTAAAGACCTTTAAAATTGAGGACCAGATAAATCTAGATCAATTATTTTTTTCTCATCTGTCAGATATCTGGAGTAAATTGACCTAGTCTATTTTCTGAACGAATGTTAAATGTATAAAATCAAATCTTTTCAGGGCTTGACAGGCCCTGGTTGTGATTGAACACAGGAAACATTTGAAGGGAAAAAAACACTGAAATGACCATTTAATTTAAAGAGAAAGTGTGCGAGGACTTAATGAGCGTTCAGAAGGTCTTAAGCAGCCGTCAGTGTCTGTGAGACGAGACGAGTGATGAACCACAGAGCAGAAATGCTTTCCCCTCATTCTTATTCCGTCATTCTGCCAGTGGAAATCACACTTAATTATGAGCACAATGCCAGTGGGAGCCGCGCCACACACACACACACACACACACACACACACGTACACGTCGTTTAGGGCTGGATGAGATGTGACAGGCTGCCTGCTAATGGCACAAATCCTGAGCTGCCATTGTTTTACCAGCGGCTTCCTTCCTTTACCGTTTATCTCCGCTTACCTTCACGTCTCTGAGTTCCAGTGGAACGTGAGAGAGACTCATTATTGCTGCTTTCTGCCGTAGAAATGAATAAACCAGATACATTAATCAATTATTAATTATCTCTCAGTGCTTCTGTTTCTGTATATACTATATTATAATAAACAGATTTTTTAAAAATAAATCTCTTCTGCTCATCAGGTCTGTATTTATTTGATTAAAAATCCAATAAAAACAGTATTAATGTGAAATATTATTAGAGTTTAAAATATATGTGAATATATTGTAAAATGTAATTTATTGCTGTGATCAAAGCTGAATTTTCAGCATCATTACTCCAGTCTTCAGTGTCACATGATCCTTCAGAAATCATTCTAATATGCTGATTTACTGATATTATCAATAATGAAAACAGTTGTGCTGCTTCATTTATTTGACAAACAGCATTTCTTTGAAATGGAAATCCTAACATCATAGATGTCTTCACTGCCACTTTTGATCAGTTTAACGTGTGCTTGCAGAATAAAAGTATTAAAAAATAAAGTAAATTAATAAAATCTTAGTATTGTACATGTTGCTATAATGCAACCTTCCATAAAATAACCTATTTTTTGTGCAATATAATAACTGTTTAACAGTTATGAGAAACAATTCATGAAAAAAATGTTTTATATAATAATGTACATAATTTTATATCAAATATAATTATTAAATTATGCAAAAAATACAACATATAAAACAACTTCACAAACCTGTATAACTTTTTACTTATCTCTAAATAACTTCTTATCTTTTACTTTTTACTTATCTATATAACTCTTTACTTAGGCTATTTTGCATGTAGCCCTGTTAGCATGTGATGCCCCCTATAAAAAATGTAACACTCCACCTGTGACACACAGGAAGTGACATCATTGGAACTCATTCAAATTGGAGGGAAAACAAGATCTCATTCTTTTTCTTTTTTTTTTCGTTGCTAGCAGAAATTTGAACTCTGTCACTAATGTTAGAGCGAGGAAAAATGACCAAATGAGAAAAATAATATTTGATTTTGTGGAAAATATGACCCCAATTAGCCTAGTTTTTCTCCATTTGTAAGAGGTGCAAGTCCTATGTAGGCCTAAATAAACAGATAGTTACAGATATCAATAAGTATTTATTGAGTAATATTTGGCTATTTATAAGAACGAGGCTTGACTGAAATGTTTCTAAAATCAAACAGCAGCCACATTAAAGGGATAGTTCACCGAAAAATGAAAATTCTGTCATTATTTACTCACCCTCAAGTAGTTCCAAGTGTGTATGAATTTCTTTGTTCTGCAGAACACAAAGGAAGATATTTTGAAGAAAGTTTGTAACCAGGCTGTTTTGGGGCACCATTGACTCCCATAGTAGGAAAAAAAAATACTATGGAAGTCAATGGTGCCCCAGAACTGCTCTGTTTCCCACATTCTTCAGAATATCTCCCTTTGTGTTCAGCAGAACAAAGACATTCATACAGGTTTGGAAATACTTGAGGGTGCGTAAATAATGACAGAATTTTCATTTTTGGGTGAACTATCCCTTTAAGGCACACTAAATATAATATAAAATAAATGTGATTTTTACTGTTTAAAGTAGGCTATGCATCCTTTGCGATCATTAAACTGTATTATAGTTCCAGCCATTGAAAGCTTGCTATCAAAGGCCTTCTGACGTCTCAATCCATTTGAAATGTTTATGAGAAACCCATAGACTATATAATGAGGTCAGTATCGTGTGCGGCTGCAGGGGTCGTGTGTTTTGACAACAGGTCAGTGTAAAACAGGTCAGTGAGGCTGAGCGTGAGTGACTTCTGGACCGAGGCTGGAGCGTACAGTTGTATGTTGAGTGGTCATGGATCAGTGCTGTGCTTTACTGTGCTATATGGAGTTGGCAATGCTGTCATGGGATGTTTCGTCGTGTGTGTGAGGCAGTGAAGACGCCGAGAGCTTCAGCGCTTCATAATGACTGATAACTGACTGATGTGATTATTGCTGTTTGTTGTCAGGGAAGAAAATCTCAGATCTGTTCCAATGGGAAGATCAGCTTTCTATTGCACAGGCAAAACAGACAGTGTGTGTGTGTGTGTGTGTGTGTGAGAGAGAGAGAGAGATTATTCATTTATTATATTATATATAATATATAGCAACAGTATATAGCCTCAGTGATGGCAGATCATTATGAATCAGTATGAACCCCATGACAGTATTAGATTGTTTTAAGCAGGATAAAATAAGCAGAGGACACTAAATGTGCTTTCAGCTGATGTAGAATCCGTCGTGCTGGAATAAAACACATCACGTCACAAACGATGAGCCTGACGACCGATTTCTGAAAGCAGACAGAGAGCCGAGCCTCTTTGGGAAAAATCTCTGAATAAGACATTTACGGACACAGAGAATATATCCTTGACCTCATGTTCACTCTCACCGTCATCTCAATGTGATCTTTACACATCAATCTATAAAGATATTTATAATATCAGGTGAAACAATAAACACTATGCATCAGTAATGCTGCATTGTCCTCACAAGACCTCATTACATTGCATGTTTAATTAAGCCAGTGACATTCAGTTCTCATCTCAGAGATGAATGGGCTATATATTAGATTATTTTGTATTTATATTCCAGATTTTGTGTAAAGTTTCTTTGGACTGCAAAAGTTGAGTTATAAGTTCAAAATCACAGTCAAATATGGCTAAAAATAGTATTAAAAATAGCACACTGCATACTCATACTTTTAAAAAACATGTTTATTGTTATACTTAATTTTTATTATATTACAATTTTAATAATAAACTTTTCAAACCGTAATAACATGTTTGCCACATGACCTGTGGAATCAAGTCATCTTGGATATGAATTTTGCAATTTTGTCCAATTGCATTTATTTATTTATTTATTTATACAAACAGTATTTTTTGACTTGATTATATAAAGGTGGACAGTAACGAAGTACATTTACTTGAATATTGCACTTAAGTACACTTTTTAATTATCTGTGCTTTACTTGAGTATTATAATTTTTTCTGGAAACGTATGACTTTAACTTCACTACATTTGAAAGACAAATATCGTACTTTTCACTCCACTACATTTCTATCCAGGTCCTCGAAGTAGAAAGTTCGACTGATATTTCATTTCTTCAGAAATGATATATTGTGCATGAGATGAAAATGGTACAATGTGTCTCTTTTAAAAATAAATATATTAAATGTTTAATTTCTATTCATTAAAATAGGTTCAATAATAAACTTACTAAATAGTAGTATGCTACATGGTTGCTTCATGACCTCATGTTTTATGTCGCATCGTGCAATGCATTGTGTGGCATCCAGTCATTTTGGATATGAATTATTATTTTTGTACAATTGAAAATGCTTAAGTAAATGCCTTAACTTATGTCAGTACAGTCAAATAATGAATCAAAACAATATTAAAAATCATATTTGCTTTCAAGGTCAAACATTTTGCAGTATCTCATGCAGTGTGCACTGTTCATTTTGGCAAATGTAGTACAACCTGATTCATGCATACAGAAAATTCAGTATGCATACTGCTTTCTTTTAAAAATAGTAGCTAGTATGCCGTTTGAAACAGAATCCTGCTGTATTGATTCAGATGCTGGAGCATTTTGATGCATTTCTGGCTGTAAAGTGAAGCAGCTTTTGTTTGGACAGTTCTTCTGTCAGCATTAAGTCATTCACTCAGTTTTATCTCGCTACAAAAACCCACCTTGGCTGTGGGAACGTCACCTGTGGGCTGAAATATCACCGTCCCTCCTCGAGGAGCGATCGATGCAGCTGATGGATGAGGACAGCTCAGATGTGAGAGCCGCTGGAGAATAAACGACAGGGGGATTTGCACGCCACCTTCCCCAGCGGAGAGATGAGATTCACACGACCTTCTGTCTCTGGAGGTTAGATGGACCCTGTTTCCGTTTCCTAAACACATTATATGAAGAGATTATACTGTAAGTAATATGGTGCATTAACAGAAACTCTTCATATGTATTAAATTCGGTTCCAGGATTATGCTGAAGTCTGTTTTTAAAGCAGGCAGGTTCACTCAGAGGTCATCATGGTCCACTGAAGAAGTCAAGCATGTTTATCTGCTGATTCTGAATGAGAGAAACCAAACTGTGCAAATCGCTTCCAAAAGCAAATTTCAGCAAAATAAGCCAAACTACATTTATTTTACTGAGTGATGCTAACCTGTGCAAAACGTACAATGATGATCACGTGTTTTGGGTTGTTTTATATTTGATTATTTTAATTTCATTTTTAAAAAAATTATTTTAATTTCTTTGTTTTATTTCTTTGTTTCATATGTTTATTAAAGAAAACAGTACTTTCATTCAGCAAATAAAAATATTATTAAAGTAAAACATACTATTAAAATAAAATGATTTTTTTTTATTTCTTTATTTTTTAAAGTTTTATTTGTTATATTTTGTTTGTTGATTTATTTATGTATATTATTTTTATGTAATTTCTTTATTTAATTTTTTTTTAATTTATTAAAGAAAATAGTACTTTTATTCAGCAAATATGCAATGAATTGATTAAGTGACAGTAAGTTATAATGTTACAAAATATTTTTTTTATTTAAAATAAATGCTGTTCTTCTGAACTTTCTATTCATTGAAGAATTCTGATAAATAAAATGCATCACACTTTCAACAAAAATATGAAGCAGCACAACTGTTTTCAACATTGATAATAATATGAGAAATGTTTCTTGAGCAGACGCAGAACAATATGTATAAATTTGATTGATTCATTCATTTATTTATAATTATTTATTTTCATTTATCCATTTATTAAAGAAAATAGTACTTTTATCCAGGAAAGATTCATTAAATTGAACTTTATTCAACAAAGAATCCTGAAAAAACAAATGTATCACCCTTTTCACAAAAAATATTGTGCAGCACAACTTTTTTCAACATTGATCATAATCAGAAATGTTTCTTGAGCAGCAAATCAGCATATTAGAAAGATTTCTGAAGGATCATGTGACACTAAAACTTCAGCTTTGATCAGAGGAATAAATTACATTTTACAATATATTCACATAAAAAACATTTGTTTTAAATGGTAAAAATATTTCCGTATTTTACTGTATTTTTGATCAAATAAATGGAGCCTTGATTAGCAGATACGACTTAAAGAGTCATACTTAAAGAGGATATTTTTTGTCAGCTAATGATGAGAATAATAAATTATGCTGTTTCATTTTCTAGATCTCACAACCCTTCCGTCATTTGAAGCATCATCTGCCCTCAGCCGGACATCTGGACCCTGTTACTGACCCTCATCATTAACGCTGATGTGTCAAGGACACGCTGACCTTCAGCTATTTTCCAGCTCACAGGAGCATAGCGGTGGTCAGGAGGGAGTGAAATCACAGGCCGTGTGATGGGCTCTGCTTTAAGAGCTTTATAAGACAGATGTTCACGTGCGCACCGGGACAAACCCAGGAGATCTCTGCACGCACATGCTCTCGGGGATGATAAGTGGGACTGGCAGGCCTGGTCAACACCAGAGGGCTTGAGTTGACTCTTGGCTCTCGTGAATCGTGTGTCGTTGAAGCGTTGCTGCGTTAATCTTTTTTGCATGATGTGATAATAAATCTATCGCTCACGGGAAGATGCTTTTAAACGCAGAGGGTTGCCATAAATGAAACACGCAGTATACACAATCCAGAGCAACATTTTACTACTGTGTCAACGAATTTGCACAAAATTAAATGTTCAGTTTACACTTAAGCTAATCTTTCAAATGATCACCTTTATCATATTTATGGAATGAATAAATTAACTTTTGCTCCAGTCTGATATGAAACTTCCTGACGGTTTCCAGGGGAATCTCACAAAAACATGCCATGGTTATATTTCAGCCCTAAAATCAAAAGACAAAAAAGTTATATTTTGCAAAAATCAATGCATAAATTAGTAATAAACAGAGCCTGTTTTTCTAGAACTATTAACATTTTTAATGTTTAGGTTATATTCTGTCCACAAATGAGTACCAAATTAAATGTTCAATTCACAAGCTGATCTTCCAAATGATCATTTTTATCAAATTTACTTTGTAAAATATATACAAACCAGTCTAATTTTTGATCTTTTATCATATTTACTTTATAAAAATAAATAAAACCAGTCTTTTGCAACATTCTGATTCCTAGGTGAATTTCACCCCAGAAATCAAAAGACAAAAAGATGTTATATTTTGCATAAACTAATAAAAATAGTTTGTTCATTTTTTGCACATTTCCTCTTCAAAATGGTCATTAATATGATGCTGTTAGATGTTTTATTTGTTCAAGTTTGTTTGAACATCCAAACTTGTCATCTTCTAGCTTTTGGGCAGGAATAGCTATCTGTTTGTCCGACCAATGGCAGGCAGGGGGCGTGTTTATTATTTTTGCACCTCATCTTTAAATAATGTGTCATCGTTTTTTCACATTACAGTAACGAGAATGAATTTTGTTTTGTTGTCCTTTTTTTTTCTTTTCTTTTTTTTTTTTTGCATTATGGTATTTCATGAGTAAATTATGTTTAAAACTACACTGTAACTTTTGGCCCTCTAGTGGTGTAAGCATAAAAATACAAGTTACTTGCAGAGGAATATTGTTTTGGTCAGTCGTGCTTCGGCTCCGGTATTCCGCGCGGATGAATTTGACAGTAGACATAATGACTATACCAGTCATATCAGATAAAGCTGGAAACTATAACCTGGCAAGGCTATTTATAGGCAAACAGACCAAAGTAGTAACTGGTTTAGAATTTGTTACCAATATTATAAACATGTCAATGCACAGTAAATGTGATACTATTCAAACTATGTTGATTCGTGTTCTATGACGTAATGACAATTAAAGTTACACTATATAACTTGTATGTAAATTAGCAATTTAAATAAGCAACTACATAATAAAACCATCTTCCAACCCTTATATCACTATATAGAGTTGCCGGATGGATTTACTGCGAAATTGCATACTTTTATCACTCCTCGGTTTACATAATATCTTTAATTTATTTATGGATATGAGGTACATGCACTCAAAAGAGTGATAAAAGTATGCAGTTTCCCGGGAAACCTTCCTTCCTGACATCTCTAAAATATAAATAATAATTAAATACTGAAGTTAGTGACATAAGGGTTGAAAGATGGTTTTATGATGTATCGTTAATTTCGAACAATAGTTTAGAGTAACTTATCATTATGTGCAAAATAATTCACAAGATCTTGGTCCTTAAATAGACTAAATTTTCTTTAAGCAAAATATTTAGTTTGGAAATATGACCTGAAAATGTCTTTGAAAGGTTTCGTGAGATTCCACCCAAGAAAAGTTGTAGGATGGACGGTGAGAGACGGCACACTGTGACCACATCACAGCCAGACAGATCATAGCCGGAGGACAGGCGCTGCGCTGCTGCTGTGGGACTCCAAGGACAGAGAGAGAATGAAGGTTGGGGAAACCACAGATGGTGACTCAATAACTGCAGGGAGGGAATCTAAAACTAAAATGAGCTTTGCCTTTGGTGGAGGAGATGATGATGATACCTGCTGCATTAGAAACCATGGGACAGTTTTCATATAGTGTGCTATTCTGTCGTCCATTGTGTGGAGGAGGACGGTGTGTTCATTTAGCTGCTGAGAACTATCACCATTTTGCCCTTTAACAATGCTTTCAATGTACTGTATATGCTACAGTTCTAAACTGAAAGCATCTGCTCTGCTCCATACAGCCAGGGTTGCCAGGTCTGCGTGACAAAACTAGTCCAAAAAAACAGCCCAAAATAGTGCAATGGCCATATCCCAAATATCAAAACAAAAATTTTAATTTCCATATATCTAAAATACATATTTTATAGTCATTGTCAGGTACACGGCTCAAAGGATTCCTACCAGTGGCACTCCTTCACACATCTTATCATTTAGCACAGTTTTATCATAGGCAGAATGCAAAATATATCCAATAAAATTTGTCATTACCATGATTTAACTATAGTAACCATGTACGCTCTTGAAAATCATAACAAGCGATGTCCAACTTTTTTAAACCATAGTTCTCTTCTTAAATATAAAGAGGTCAATCCAAAAGTTTGAATTAAAATTTTATTATAATTATAATATGTCAGTCATTGCAGTGGTCTGCTGTTTTTGTCACTCTTCTGAGGAAGATTCATTCACTTGTTTTAGCTTAAGCCAGGACTAGGCCTTAGTTAAATTAAGATATTTAAGCAACTTTTAAAAAAATGCCTTAGAAGAACACATTAAGGTGTGCATCTTGACACAGAACAATGACCCTGACATATTTTAAGATATTTCAGAGCAATATATTTTCAGTTGAGACAGCTCAAACATGCATTTTAGTCTGGGACTAGCTTAAGCCTTGTCTGTGAAACTGCGGGCTAATGTGATGGCCACACAAAAAATAAGGTTGTCCGTGCTTCAGAACTTGTTGTGGGTGTATGAGATGGCCTGGGTGAGTGTGAGATTTCCCAGCCTGAAATTTTGTCCCAGTCCACCCCGATGTGGAGTATTAAAATCTCTTATGAATGAGCGCTCGCTGTTTACTTTCACTTTTGCTTTGGCGATCACACGCACTCTGTGTAAAGGGAGCACATCTTATAAGATCAGATATCTGTCAGTCTCCATCAGCATGGTCTTTCAGTCATCTCTACTCTCGACCCATGACTCCTGCAGCTCGTGTTGGATGCAGGAAGTTGCCAAGTCGTTTTTTCCCCATGGAATTGGGCTACTGTTGCCATGGGTTGATTTTCCACTCATGGGTTAAAGGTTTGAAATACTGCATAAATTACATTTGAATGAAATACTTGTAACATTGAAACATTTTGTATGTCTACCCATGATAAACTGTGGTAGATGTTAAGTTTTGTGAAGGATTGCCACTGGTAAGAAGCCTTTTAGCTTTGTTTATGATCAGTCTGCATAACAGTGACTGTAAAATATATATTTTAGGTATGGAAATGACATAATTTGAGTTTGGATATTATATAACCCCACTCAAACACCCACAAACCCAACCACTTTTTTATTACTTTAACTTCTCAGGTAATTTCAAGGAATGACCTATTTCAGATGCGGCCGAAATTACAACAACAGTGTTTACATGCGCATATTGAACTGTTTGATCAAAATTACTGCTAGGGACAATTTAGTAGTCGCTGGATACTGGTAGGGACATGTCCCTATTCTACGCCCTTAGAGTTTTTTTGAGAGTCAGCCTTCGATCTTTTGGTTTACTTTGCTGGACATAACACATGATGACAAAATGAACATGTTAAACAAGATAATGCTTAATTTCATGATAATCTGATTAAAAATTGTAATCTATTGACACCCCTAATTTTGGGTAAAAAAATAAAGTTAGTAGAATATTGTAAGAAAACTTTTATTTCATTGCATTGCATTATAATCATGACAAGAAAAATGGACATTTAATCATTTTAGAAACACCTTGTCAGTCTCATGATATTAGAAAGTGTTTTCTCACATTTTTTAATCCGGTTGTCTGTGCTGCGTCCCATAATGCCTTGTAGCCTTGATGTGCAGCCACAAATATGTTGCCAATTATTCATTTTTGTTCAATTAATAACATGCAGCAATTCATTATCATTCTCGACAGTGGTTAAGTGTAACACGCTCTCTATAGGGACCGTTGTAACGGCTGATTAGTCTGAAATGCATAATGACTCTGTACTTCATTATTGAATCGGGCTTCTCTCATTTAGTTTTCTCTGGTTTCCCGTCGGAAGTGATTAAAATGCTCATCTATGTAGATCTATTGACATCATGCCATTATAAAACTCTAGATATCAGTCTGCTGGCTTTGTTTGATCATTTCTGTACTGCATTTTCACTCAAATCCTCTAAAGACACAAGCATATATATATGTGCATCATGATTGGAGAATGATTCAAGCCACACTTCCCAAGGTTATATAGAGGCTGCATCTACTAAACCAGTAATCTGCAACCCATGACCATAATCTTGCATGTTAACCCAGGTTTAACCTCTTCTCGACTGGAGCGAAGTGCGGTCAACTTGAGGTTTTTGTATCATTACGTTCCAGGCTCATCATTAATACATGCGTTCCCTCATAAGCAGGCTCAAGTTTTACACATTGGAGGCTGGAATCCAAGGAATTTTGCAGAGAGGATTTTAATATATTAAAATGTTTCAAAGGATTATGATTTTGGCTCATCCCTTAGTTTTTTGTTCTGAATTAAAAAAAAAACAAAAAAAAAAAAACAAAAAAAAAACATCGCTATATTAGTGCACTTACAATGGACATACTCACCATCAGACAATTGCTTATGTATGATAAAATTTCTTACCAACCTTGTAAAGTTACATCCAATTTTTCATGGCATGTAAGCCAATATGCTGGTAAACTTTTATGATGCATGCAAAGATACAAGTAAAATATTTTTTAGACTAAGAAAACTTCAAAAAACACAAATGCAAATTTTTCCTCCTCAGTATTTATGTCACATTTTCCAGTATCTAACATTTTTAAATCAAGATACATCTACTGAAGAAGATAATAAGTCTTGTTTTTTGAAAAATGTATCAAATTTAAGTAAAACAAGAAGAAAAAAAACTGCTAGTGGGGTCGGAAAAATAAACAGAGAATAAAGTTCACAGGGAAAACAAAATAATTCTTCTGACCCCATAGGCAGATATTTTTCTTGTTTTATGCATAAACTTACTTCATTTTGATACATTTATAATAATATAAGTCTCAGGTGTCCCCAGAACGTCTCTGTGAAGTTTCAGCTTAAAATACCCCACAGATCATTTATTATACAATTTTGAATATGCCCATTTTGAGTGGAAGCAAAAACATGCAGTTTTCGTTCATGTATCTTTAAATGCAAATGAGCTGCTGTTGCCCCGCCCCCTTTCCAGAATAGGGCGGTACCTAGTTCGCGCCTCGGCCTCAGATGCTCTGAAACACCTGAACATCTCTTCGGTGTTGAGTGTCATGTTTATCATGCTCGCGCATTGCAGTTCCTCAACATCATGAAAGTTTATTATTTGCAGGCATTTTCAAGCTATATCAGTTTAAACTTCTAATTAATGGTTTTCTGAGGGCAAACATCCGAAGCACACGCACAAGCGGCTGTCTCATGGCATGTGAGTACTTTTTCGTGTCTTAACCTGTCAAATACACACAAGGTTATGTCAAAAACACACAAAGTTTATGCAGTCGGTTATGGCTGTGTGAACATAAACAGCTGGGAAAGAAATCGCATGTTTATATTAGATCTTGTATTAAGTGACAGCAGCCCACCTGCTGCTGTTTATGCTGTTAATATCAATTAAACAACAAAAGCTAAACAGAAATCTCTCACTGCTCTTGACTTAACTTTAGTAGCTTTAATAAGAATACATTTTTACTTGAACTCTGCTTTTAAATGCTATAGTGTGGTTTTAAACATGGCGGAGAGTGTGCGGCTCACTCAGGTTACAAGTCGTGGGCGGGGCATCTACCGGTGTGACGTCAAACTGGGCAGAAAACTGGGGCAGCTCATTTTGAGACAGTGTTTCTGATTTATGGGGATTTTCTGATTATATGGTGGTTGCTTACACACTGCGGACGCACATTTATATTCAAACACCATGCAAAAGTGAATTTTGCATGATATTTTCCCATTTTAAGAATATTTACACTGGAAAACAATACAAAAATGCTAAGAAAATGTTTTTTTGCAGTGTAGAAAAGTTAAAAATAATATATTCCTCCAATAAAAGTATGTTTAAGACAATTTACTGCTCAGATAACACATTTTAATTCATGTGAGTGCTTCCGTCGTAAGTTAATTAATGATTTTGTAAAGTAAATTGTGAGGCCAGTGATTTCTTCCTGTGGGAATAGATATTATAATTATAGTTTTGTGGAATTTGATTGTGGATGATCCCCCCCAGTAATAATATGCACAGTATTATAACTAACACAATGCATTTATGTAAGTGCATGTTGTGTGATAAAGGCCAGTGATTTTTGTATTTGTATATTTGAAAGCTTGATAATTGCTTGTTCTTTATGCAACATGTAGTGCATTTGCTTGTGAATTGAACGCATTAACCGACTCTCTTATTCTGTTTCCCGAATAAATTTGGTTCTAGATGGTTCTGCTTTTTATCTCCACCTAAAGCCTCCGAAGACAACAGCCTGTCACTGAATGACATGTGAGGTAATCTTTGCTTTAGTTTATAAGAAAAACACGCAGCATCTCTTTAATAATGTTGACAGTGTCCCCATAGGGCAGTGTGTGTGTGTCAGTGTCGAGCTCAGGAGATCCTCCACGCTTCTGCTCGTGGCTATAGATGCTGCGTGAATTTAAAGTGTCTGCTCGCTTTTTCACTGACCTGGTTTTGTAGAAATCTGCTGATGCATCTCTGCCGTCTCATGTGACGCAGGCTTTCAGAGACATGGCTGGACTTTAGTGCAGACCTCCGGTCACAGTTTACGTACACTGTGTGAAATATTATGATCTGCCACCACAGCAGATGGACCCAGTTTCTTCATGACTGCCAGAAATGATTGACAGAATATTCATTTTTTATTTATATGGATATTACAGAATACACACTTACTGTATATGAACATTAGAAATACTAGAACTTAATTCATCTGATTATCTGAAAGGAAAAATCTTAATAATAATATTAAAATGTTATAATAAATATAAAAAAATAACAAATTATCTGAAAGAAAAAATAGTAATATTTTGCATTAAAAAGTTGGGGTTATTTTAGACTGTTTAGATTTTTTGCATTGCAATGCGAAACATTTGATTTTACTTTCATGACAAGTACATCACCCGAAAACTGGGTTAAGTTAACTGAAACGAAAACCATTAAAAAACATTTAAAACGAACCTTAATTAAAATGAAATAAAATATAAAAAAGTAATATTAATAATTATAAATGCACTTTATTTCAGCTAGTTGCTAAAGCAACATTTCTCATTTTTATGTAGTTTAACCTAATGCAAAATAAATAAAAACTAGAAAATAAAAATTCAACAATTCAAAATATAGACTAAATAAAAAGTAGTAATAAAAATACTAACAAAACAAAACTCCACATTAAAAATGACTAAAACTTTAACTAAAACAGAAAATAAAGAAATTCAACTAATGCAAGCTAATTCAAAATATTAATAAAACTGTAACAGTATCTTAATTATACTAAGATGTTTTATTTTACAAACAATTATTTATTACGTTACGTTAATTTATTCACATTACAGTTATTATTACCATAATTACAATTTTTTTATTCAAAAGAGCATTAGTGTAAAAAAAATAAAATAATGTAAAAATACTTAAAAATTATTATTATTTTTTTTGCATTGAATTCATGAGAATATGGGGTTCATTGTCATGAAAATCATGTCAGAATGATCCAAAAATGGACCGAAATTGCATTTTCTATATGCTGTGTGTGTGTGTGTGTGTGTGTGTGTGTGTCTTTTGATATTACTGGTAAAAATGACCTGACTTTTAAAATGAGTGAGCAGAGCTAACAGCCAATCTTGGGGTCATTCTTGTGTAAGAATAGTTTCCTGCCATCAGAGAGGAAGTTAACTCATCTCTATTCCTTACGGAGATGGCCAGGTCAAAGGTCAACAGTTGCAGTCTGTCCCAGTGATTGCGACAGGAAGCAGATCTTTGTGAAGAGACTAGTCTCTGAGGTCATTATACTTCATTCAGAGGAAGAGCTGCTGTTACTGCTCATTATTCTGCTCTCAGAACCACTCGGTGGTTTGCAGTGGATCTCACTTCATGTGGACAGACATAATCAAACACTTTCCCAAAAGAAAGGAGCCGTACATCAGCCTTTTCAAGCACTATTTAGAGTGTTTCCTCTGATATAGCCTCAGACAGTAGGTTCATAGTCACTGAGTATCTGATTTGTGTGGTTAGGGTTAGTGTGAACGATTTATTCTAAGTCAGCAACATCTAAACATCCTTAAAACAGGAAAAATTGACTTGAGAAGCAAAGCTGCACAGCAGGACTTGCTTTCAGGGAAAGCGTCTTTAATACAGATGCATTTGTTCTGTTCCTTTGGTAGATTTTAGTTAGTTAGTTATTTATTTATAAAGCACATTTAAAAACAACCCGAGGGTTGACCAAAGTGCTGTACAGAACATTAGAAACAATCAAAAAAAATAAATAAATAAAAATTACAATCAACAAAGTAAAATAGAAACCGTAAAAAATTCATAAGTTATTAAATGCCATAGAAAGAAAATAAGATTTAAGCTTAGATTTAAACATAGAAAGAGAAGATGCCGTTCGAATTGACAGTGGTAAGCTGTTCCATAGTTTAGGACCAACACTAGCAAAGGCTCTGTCCCCTCTATGTTTTAGCTTAGTCCTGCACACAGAGAGTAGTCCAAGATCCCCAGACCTAAGCGACCGAGTTGGATTATGAGGGAATACCAAGACAGAAAGGTAGCCTGGAGCTAAGCCATGTAAAGATTTATAAACAAAGACTAAGATTTTAAACTCTATTCTAAATTTAACTGGTAGCCAGCGCAGAGATATAAGGATGGGAGAGATGCGATCAAATTTTTTCCTACTGGTCAACAGCCTCGCAGCAGCATTTTGAACAAGTTGTAAACGCCCAATAGATGAACTATTAACTCCGTAATAAAGTGAATTACAGTAGTCAAGACGTGTGGTGATAAATGCATGAATCACTATTTCAAATTTCTTGAAGGAAAGAAAAGTTTTAACTTTTGCAAGGCGACGTAAATGGAAGAAGCATGATTTGACAACAGAATTAATCTGTTTATCAAACCGCAGTCCTGAGTCAAGTAACACACCAAGATTTTTCGCACACGGAGTAACATTAGAGCTTAAAAAGCCTAGATCCAGATTACTGCCATCATAAAAATCACTTGGTCCAAACAATACCACTTCAGTTTTTTCCTCATTTAAGGCCAAAAAATTTTGTGACAGCCATGATTTCAAATCCTGCAGGCAGGCTAGCAAAATCTCAATGGAACATGAATCATTACGTTTAAGTGGAAGGTACAACTGGGTGTCGTCAGCATATAAATGAAACGATACTCCATGTTTAGAAAACAAGGATCCCAGTGGCAGCATGTATAAAGAAAAAAGTGTAGGAGCAAGAATTGATCCCTGCGGAACACCACAGGAAAGGTGTGCTACTGACGAAGAGTGTTTTCCAATACAAACAGAAAAATTCCTATTGGTTAAGTATGACCTAAACCATTTTAAAACTGTACCCTGAATGCCTACATAGTTTTCCAATTGAGAAATTAAGATTTCATGATCAACCATATCGAATGCTGAACTGAGATCTAAAAATGAATCATTAAAGGGGTCATCAGATGCCCATTTTCCACAAGTTGATATAATTCTTTAGGGTCTTAATGAAACGTCTATAACATACTTTGGTTAAAATTTCTCATTGGTAGTGTAAAAAACACCTTTTTTACCCTGTCAAAATCAGCTCTGTTTTCAGCAAGCCGTTTTTTAGTCCATGTCGCTTTAAATGCTAATGAGCTCTGCTGACCCCGCCCCTCTCTTCTGTGGGGTGAGGAGCAGACTGTAAACTTCAGCCGCGAAACTGGCTAACTAGCACATTATTAGGAAAGGCGATTTGCAAAGATTCATAAAAACACTTATACTGGATCACGAATGATTCGGGCAAACATAGACACATTTAGGCAGATCAGGGGTCAGCGCATTCTCTTTAAAACAGAAGTAACATTAATCCTCTGCATCTTCAGCAGCTCAGATATCGGGAGTTAATGACGACTGCTTTATTCATTATTACATCCAACAATAAAACACTTCAATCGCTCAATCGGAGACATTCTTGTCTTCCCCTGCACCGGAGTCGACTCAATGGCGGACAGCTCTCAGCTCACTCAGGGCGGGTCTAAGTCTAATCGTGGGAGCGGTCTGTACAGAACTACGTCATTCTGACAGGAATCTCAGAACAGCCTGATTTGAGAAAGGGGATTTAAAATAGAGATTTAAATAAAAAACACTGGGTGGATTTTTATCATTATAGGGTGGATGTGTACACACACTTCCAACACACATTTATGTTCAAACAACATGTAAAGTGAATTTTGCATCCGATGACCTGTTTAAAATCACACAATCTGAAAACTAAACAAAAACCTTATTCTGCACTTTTCCAGCTGTTTCTCTCATACCGTTGTGGAATTGAGTTTAACCTGCTGTGACTTGAGGTTTGTCCTGCGTCCACGGGAATATTGACTTCCCTCCGCGCTCTTATATCTGTGTTTAGAATATGCGCATATGTATGCGCTGTGTGTCAGGAGCGATTACGGCTGGTGCGGCTCGTCAATGAGAGCGCTGCCATCCTGATGTGGAAAGCAGGTGCTGTGGGACAGATGTCTTATTACTGCTGCTCGACAGGCCACACACACACACACACACACACACACACACACAGCATCGCTGCGAGTAAAGGAATTGCATCCCGTCTGCCTGAAACACTCCTCGGGGAAATTACATCATCTGAGGAGGAGAGAGAGTGTGCAGAAAGAGGGAGGAGTTTTGTTCCTGGATGATTTCATTAGCAGTTGAATAAAGTGCTGAGATGTTTAGGAAACGTGCTCATGTGTGAGAGAAACTGTAGTGCGATTCGAGCTGGATTCCCTCATTTCTCTCTCTTTTATACACCCTTCATCCACTGGGTTTTCCTCAGTGGGCACTTTGGCAAAACAAAACCAAAAGGATTATTAATTATGAATGCTAAATTCTTCCTCAGCCTCTAGAATGAGTTGTTTTTGCAGTTTAGTTTCTATAAATGCTCTATATTGGGGAGGAGGTTTTCTAAATGTTGCAGTGTTTTCATAGCTCATAGCAATTTGTCCATTTATTTTTACATTTAGTTGAAAAATTATTTCATTTATTTTGTTTTCAAACATTAA
>JAFVLL020031393.1:0-2500 GCA_021397915.2 Tor tambroides
TGTCCGTTCACAGCTGCAGGCTATAATTGGATCTGGAGTGAGTGACACTTAGATTCTAAAAGATACATCTGGCCAGCTGTCAGCATCTGTGACTCCATCTTCATTCTGTAGCCATTACTCAAATTAGCCACCAGAATTGGAAGGAAGCTCTTCAGTTGGGTATTTTTAAAGGGATAGCTCACTCAGAAAAGAAAATAGATGTCATTTGTCATCATTTTCTTTTTTTCTTAATGTTTAATTTTTGTTTTATATATGATAAATAAAATAATAATTAAATGAATAAAAATAAAGGATAATATTAATAAATATTTGTTATTAAATTTATATTTGCTTGAATAAATTATATATATATATATATATATATATATATATATGCAACATTATCGTTTATGCAAATATTATCTTTTATTTAACACACACACACACACACACGTGATTAGTAAGATAATAGATTGATACAAAATAAACAATAATATTAATAAATATTTGTTATTAAATTCATATTTGCATAAGTAAATTATAATATTGCACAATAAATGTAATATATGCATATATTTATATGTGTATATATACATGCATTTATTCTGATATGACTTCCACAGTATGAAAAAATACTATGCAAGTCAATGGGTACCATCAACTGTTTGGTTACACACATTCTTCAAAATATCTTCTTTCGTGTTCAGCAGAAGAAAGACATTCATATTGAGGGTGAGTAAACGATGACAGAATTTTCATCTTTGGGTGATTTATCCCTGTAAGGTGTAGGATAGCATTAGTCAGTAGATTTATATAAAATTTGTCTATATGTGGTATGTGTCTATGTAGATAGCAAAGTAAATGTTTGTGTTTGTTTATCTATATTTGTGGATATTAGGGAGGTTTCAGGTTCAGCATGCCTTTGTCTCCCGCTGCTCGTCTCTGGCAGGAAGTGAAGTTCCCGGCGAAGGGGTGGACGGCAGCATCAGAGGCATATGGGTAAACTGAGCTGCACAGCTGGAGCTCCCTGCTGCGTCCTCATTGGCCCCTGCAGCCCGTTGCCACAGTACCAAATGCCCAACCATGAAATATGGATTCAGATCAGCCAGCGTGTTGTCATAATAGAAAATAAACCCTAACCTGAGAAAACACAAAACCCGACACAACTTCAGAGCGAAATGCACAACAACGAGCCTCCCGGTGATCACGCAGTAAACTTTTACTTTCCCTATTCCACCGCCTGACCCCGTTGCTCTATCAGTATGTGCATCACACGCTATCTCTGTTCCACCATATCATAACTGCTGCCGATGATCTCGGTTTAGTTCTGCTGCG
The DNA here is from genome assembly GCA_021397915.2 of Tor tambroides. Lineage (NCBI taxonomy): Eukaryota > Metazoa > Chordata > Actinopteri > Cypriniformes > Cyprinidae > Tor > Tor tambroides. The sequence goes on from JAFVLL020031393.1 coordinate 1,315, forward strand.
GGGTGCTTTATATTCGCTGTCAGTTTGCCAGGTGTAAATTAGCCATGATAAGCTCTGCCCTTCACCGCCGTACTTCTGCTGTTATGACAAAGTCCGCCAGTCAAAGCATGCTTCAGATCAAACAAAGAAAGCGCTCTTGTGTTTGTTCTATAGCACACAGGAGAGGTTATGAGTGTGTGCGTTTATTCCGATCTTACCTTCAATCCCTATATTTGGCAGACCCAGCCTGAGAGCCGTATACACACACGCTGCTCTTTCAAAGCGGCTGTATTATCTTTACTACGCTTCACGTCACATCGAATTTCCCCTCCATTTGTGCGTTTCAGCAATTAGCCATGGGGCCCAGAGCAGCTCTTCCCATAATGAAACCCCCCTGTGGCTCGCCTTTAGCTTTGATTACCAAATGCCTCAGCAAGTACTTTCTATTTAGTGATATTAAATCAAATTCAAAGGTGACCAGTATCAACTCTATATCTTTAAGTGTTGGGGGTGTCCCACAAAAAGAGGTAGAGCCATGCTAAAGCTTCATGATTCGTGAATCTGGGAATTGATGCTGAGCTGTCACAAGGCTGATGCTAAAAAGATGATTGAGAATTTCATACAACTTGTATAAAGTGTCATTGATATTAACAAGCATGCTATTAAGAAAATTGCCTGGAAAATGGCAACCATTTGAATTGGACTACTTTACTGGTATACTTTGTTTAGTTTAGAATATGGACTTGAAAAAAGCATCTTAATTTTATTTATTTATTTGTTTGTTTTTTACTGGAGGAAAAAAAATGATTTAAATACATGTGTGTGTATATATATATATATATATATATATATATATATTAGTGCTGTCAAACGATTAATCGCATCCAAGATAAAAGTTTTTGTTTACATAATAAATGTGTGTGTACTGTGTATATTTATTATGTATATATGCACACACATACAGTATATATTTTGACAATATTTACATGTATATATTTATATTCATATAATTTATATTATATATGTAATATATAAACGTAACATTTTTCTTAAATATATACATGCATGTGTGAGTATTTATATATATATATATATATATATATACATAATAAATATAAACAGTTCACACACATATATTATGTGAACAAATACTTTTATTTTGGATGCGATTAATTGCGATTTATCGTTTGACCACTAATATATATTA
>JAFVLL020031393.1:5000-30562 GCA_021397915.2 Tor tambroides
TAGATTCTGATAAATGTCGCTCTCTCTCTCTCTATATATACACTCTTAGAAATAAAGGTGCTTAAAAGGTTCTTCACAGCGATGCCATAGAAGAACCATTTTTGGTTCCACAAAGAACAATTCAGTCAAAGCTTCATTAAAGAACCATCTCTTTCTTACCTTTTTATAATCTGAAGAACCTTCTTTTGCCACAAAGAACCTTTTGTGAAACAGACTAAAAAGGTTCTTCTATGGCATTGTGAAGCACCTTTATTTTTAAGAGTGTATATTTATTTATATATTTTATATAATATTCTGAGTGTATACATATATAAACATATTTATATGTTTATATAGGTATATAAATGTATGTATCTGTTTAAAGTATTATTAATTAGACCAAAAATCTAGATTTTAATTTTCATTTCATGTTGACATTAAGTTCTGATTAAACATCTGTTGCGTATTGAATGGCTGTGTGAGGTCGCACAATATCATATCACTGTGTGTGTGTGGAGTTTGATTGTGTGTTTGATCTGTAACCAAAGCCATGGTCTTCCCTCACCTCTCTCCTCTCCAGAGGCCCGTGGCTGCCGTTCTCATCTCCCTCATCTGCCACATCAAACGATCTCATTACCTGCTGTCATATCTAAGCTTCTCTCTCTTTCCTCTCTTTCTCTCTCCTTCATTCCCTTTCCCAGCCTTCTCCTTGCTTTACATTAAAACACAGAATCATTGTATTTATAATAGCTGATGTCATTCTGTTATCTCTCTGATGTGTTTGTGTGTGTGTGTGTGTCTCCACCAGCCCACCGCAGGCGCCCCTCTATAAAATTCCCTTTTATTTCTTGCTTGTTTGCTTTTTATTAGGTGGCGGCACAGACCCCAGCCGTTTCCTGCCGTTTGATGTGCATTGCTCTCTTGTCACTGATTACAATTCACATCTGCAAAAAGACAGAAAGGAAAGAAGACAGGCTGTTAAAAAGAAAAGAGCAGGTTGCCACAGGTTTTGTAGAGGGGATCACGTTTATTTGCTGTCCTCCATCTCTTGTTTCTCCATGGCTGTCAATCCACTCCCTAGTTCAGTAGTAAGTATACTGCCCAGGGAGTCAAACATCGTTTTATCTGTCATTCTGTTGTTTTATCTATCCTTCTTTACCTATATACCTTATATATCATTCTATATGTGACCCTGGACCACAAAACCAGTCATAAGGGTCCATTTTTTTTAAAACTGAGATTTATACATCGTCTGAAAGTTGAATAAATAAGCTTTCCATTGATGTATGATTTGTTAGCCGAGAAAATCTGGAATCTGAGGGTGCAAAAAAAATCTAAATATTGAGAAAATCGTCTTTAAAGTTGTCTAAATGAAGTCCTTAGCAATGCATATTACTAATCAAAAATTAAGTTTTGATATATTTACGGTAGGAAATTTACAAAATATCATCATGGAACATGATCTTTACTTAATATCCTAATGATTTTTGGCCTAAAAGAAAAATCGCTAATTTTGACCCATACAATGTATTGTTGGCCATTGCTACAAATATACATATGTATATATGTATATATTATCTATACTCTATATATTTCATAATGTCACTGTACTTTTTAGCAACTACAGCATAGATGCACAATACATAACTCAAATGATACCAGAATGGTATTAGTTAATAATGTGTTACACATTTAATGCTAAATACCAGCTTGTTTTAATGTGTTATCAGTACCTCAATGTTAGATCTTCTAGCATCACAGGGAAGTGAGTGAGTGAAATGAGACACACCCCATGCCTCCTCTGCAGGATTATTCGAAAGGCCCCGGTCCTAAATTGCACCCCTCTTTCTGCCTCGGTGTGACACGACTAAAGCCACTAGTCTGAGTATTTACAACTGCTTTGTTGCCTTTTCTCTTATGCGCATATCTGTAAAATGGCTTTAGGACTAAGGATGAGAGATTGCTTTTGGATTGGTCTCAGCTTTCTAATCCTCTCTCTCTCTCTCTCTCTCTCTGTCTCAATCTCTGGCTTTCTCTCTCGTTTCCCCACCTGGAGTCATTAATATCAGCAGTTCCACCTGTTAGCTCCAGGGCGGTGCGGCTGCAGCCAGGGCTGTCATTAGCCTGAGTGAGGTTGTGCTCCCAGCCCGCGACCTGCCTCGTTTGCCTGCCTAATTTATTTACTGCAAGTCAGTGGCAGCGTCGGGACTCACCAGGGTCTTCCAGGGAGCTCTCTTTCTGTGTCCCTCTCTCGCTTTCTCCCTCTCCCTTTAAAAACGAAAGAGTAGGCGCCATAAATTATGTGAATGGAGCTCTTTAACAGGGCAGGGTGAGCAGAGGCAATGATTGGTCACAGTTTAATGGGACTCCGGTTGTGCTTTAGAAAACTCTTAAAGCTGCCAGGCTTCGGTCAGTTTTTGCTTCACAGCATGCACAAGCACAAAGTAAAGTAGCGTCTGGCTTTCTGACACTGATAACAATGCATGTCTAGTGCGGTAAGGGTTTTTCATTCTCTGTAGGTTACTGGGTTCTTCAAGTCAACTAATACACTAACATTTATAAATCTACTCTATTTAATATATATATAGTATGTATTAAATAAATGTGTGTGTGTGTATATACAGTTGAAACCAGATATTTACGTACACTTCAGAAAAAAAACACAAACTTTTTTTTCTTTACTGTCAAACATTAAATCAAATTAAACTTTTTCTGTTTTAGATCAATAAATATTAACATTTTTTGGATTTGTTAAATGTCAGAATCAAGTGAGGGAGAATTTTATGTATTTTTTTTTTATCACTTTCATCAAAGTCAGAAGTATACATACACTTCCTTAGTATTTGGTAGAATTGCCCCGAAACTGTTTCACTTGGGCCAAACGTTTTGGGTATCCTTCCACAAGCTTTCTACGATAGAACTTGATCTCTTGACAGAACTGGTGTAACTGGGTCAGGTTTGTAGGCCTTCTTGCTCGCACTTGCCTTTTCAGTGCCGCCCACAAATTTTCTATGGGATTGAGATCAGGGCTTTGTGATGGCCACTCCAATACCTTGACTTTGTTGTCCTTAAGCCACTTTGTAACTAATTTGGAGGTATGCTTGGGGTCATTGTCCATTTGGAAGACCCATTTGCGCCCAAGCTTTAACTTCCTGGCTGATGTCTTCAGATGTTGCTTCAATATATCCACATAATTTTCTTTTCTCATGATGTCATCTATTTTGTGAAGTGCACCAGTCCCTTCTGCAGCAAAGCAGCCCCACAGTATTATACTACCACCCTCGCCCTTTTTCCTCCAAACATACCGTTTATCATTATGGCCGAACAGTTCAATTTTTGTTTCATCAGACCACAGGACATGTCTCCAGAAATTAAGACTTTTGACCCCATGTGCAGTTGCAAACTGTAGTCTAGCTTTTTTATGGTGATTTTGAAGTAATGGCTTTCTCCTCCCAGAGTAACCTTTCAGCTCATGGTGGTGCAGGACTTGTTTTACTGTGGATAAGGACACTGTCTTACCAGTTTCAGCCAGCATCTTCACAAGGTCTTTTGCTGTTGTCCTGGGGTTGATTCGCACATTTCGCACCAAAAAACGTTCCTCTCTGAGACTCAGAATCCGTCTCCTTCCTGAGCGGTATGATGGTTGTACATTCCCATGTTTTTTATACTTGCGTATTATTGTCTGAACGGATGAACGTGGGACCTTCAGGCATCTGGAAATTGCACCTAAGGATGAGCCACACTTGTGGAGGTCCACAATTCTTTTCCTGATGTCTTGGTTGATTTCTCTTGATTTTCCCATGATGTCAAAGAAAGAGGCTCTGTGTTTGAGGTGTGCCATTATATGCATCCACAGGTGTGCCACCAATTAACTCAAATGGAATCAATTAACCTATCAGAAGCTTCTTAAGCTCAGAGTTTTCTTTTTGTTTAAAGACACAATAAACTTAGTGTATGTATACTTCTGACTTTGATTAAAGTGATAAAAAAAATACATAAAAATTCTCCCTCGCTCGATTCTGACATTTAACAAATCCAGAAAATATGTTAATATTTATTGATCTAAAACAGAAAAAGTTTACTCTGATTTAATGTTTGACAGTAAAGAAAAAAAAACGTTTTTGTGTTTTTTTTCTGAAGTGTATGTAAATATCTGGTTTCAACTGTATATATACTGTATGTATGTGCGTGTATACACTTTAATCTTAAATACACTTTACTGGTTTTAAAAAATGTTCAAAAATGTGGCAAGATCTGTTTTTTTTTCTGTTCAGATTGTAGTCTCTTTTGCTAGCACACCCACATTAGTTGTCATGGTAATGTTAAACATTTGCGTGAGACTTTGGCAATGGGTGTTTTTCGCCGTTAATTGTTTTTTTTATTTATTTATTTATTTTTTTTGTTGTTTTTTTGTAATAGCAGTATCCCAATTTTGAACAAATTTACTGCAGACAACACTGTAAAAAACTGCATATGCAATGCTTTAATGAAGCCATATTGCCACAACACCTGAGGTAACACCCGTCACAAATGACCAAAAAATAAATAAATAAATAAAACACACATGAAATTCATCTGGACGTTGAAACTTAGACGCATTAATAGAAATATGACTATAAGTGTATTTCAAGCACTTATGATTGATTGGATCAGACAAATATGAATGATTGGATGTGTTTTCATATAAATATACATATATGTACCATTTGTAGTTTAAAAGTTTCATGTCTGTAAGATTGTTTAAATTCTTTTGAGTTTCTTATGCTCACCAAGATTGCATTTATTTGATCAAAAATACAATACAAACAGCAATATTCTGAAATATTATTACAGTATAAAATAACTGTTTCCTGTTTTAATGTATTTTAAAATGTAATTTATTTCAGTGATGACAGTCTTCAGTTGTCAAATCATCCTTCAGAAATCATTCTAATATGCTGATTTGGTGCTCAAAATAGTTTCTCATAAGAATTTATTGTCAGTGTTGAAAACGGTTGTGCTTCTTTTTTTGTGATACATTTTTTCAGGATTCTTTTAATACAATAGAATGTTAACAAAAAAATAGAATTTATTTGAAATATGTATAATTTTTATTACAGTGTAAAGGACTACTGTCACTTTTGATCAATTAAAATGCATCCTAGCTGAATTAAACTATTAATATGTTTCCAAAGAATTCAAATCTTACTGACCCCAAACCTTTCAACTGTATTATCTTAGCTGTTGACATATGCAGTTTTAAAATGAACAACACCCAAGGTAACAGCCTGTCACACAATGAATGATAAAAAAAAGAAAACTGAATGTGATTGCTCAAACTGAGATGCATTAACAAAAATCTGGCTAGAGATCTGACTTCAAATGAGCTACGACAAGATTGGATGCGATTTCATGTTTATTTGTTTGCTTTTTTTTTACCTGTTCATGCTACAAAAAATTCATTATCAACAAACAATTGCTTGAGATGATTGTTTGTCACTGAAAAGAGGTTAAATTCAGTTAAATTATTTTCATAGACAAAATCCAGTCATTTCATTTGGAATCCACACAGTTTGATGCAATTTCAAATGATAGCGAAGCATTTCTCCCCAGATTTTGCAACGGGTTCAATTTGGTCACTCAGATTAGTTTTGCTGGCCAACAAAAAACTGCTTAGTTACTGTGACTTCTGCTGAGCTGTGGCTACGCTATTGACAATAGACAATGGACATTTTTTGCTTGCAAAATTTTGCTAATGTGACTAGTAGTTTCTGTCCTTTCGCTCTCTTTTCATCACTCCAGAGATAAACAGTCAAGCTGGGCTGGGCAGCGTGGGGCTGAAGGCATCGTGAAGGTGCTTTGAAGAGCAGACAGCGGTGATTAATGCTCTCGTAAAGGAGGTGAGCTGATTTTGATGGAGGGCTTTATAGATCCTGCTGCCTCGGAGGGTGGGCAGCAGGGTGGAGGGGGTTTCTTATCCGTTTATGCAGCTTTCTGGAGGAAAACTGAAGTTATCAAACTCTATTTGACAATGTATGTACCACAGAGGTCCACCGAGAGCTTGACGTGTCACCGTGAGCCGTCTCTGGTCCAGTTAGCCACGTGGTTTCTGTCTATCAAAACAGACAAAGTGAGCCTTCAGGGTGGGCGCCTCTGGGGTGTACGCACACATGCACGTACACAAACGCTGCAACAACAACCTCTCTGGCTCAAAGAGCAGCTGTTTGTCATATGGCGCTATCAAGAGCTAATCATCCAGGAACGACTGGCCTCTAACAAACAATAAATCAATAGTTACTATGGCGATGGAATCTCGGGGAAAACAGCAGGGCCTTTTGACGCAGGCAGGTAATGAAATGATAATACCTTGCAGATGGAGCGGTTGTCAAGGAGTCGCTGACCTTGAGTGACTTTTCCTCCAGGTGAAAGAGGAGAGAGCTCTATCAGCAGGGATACAGGGGGACCTCGGGGGAGCATTTTGTGCACCTGCACTGATGAAATTATTGTACGTGTGTGAAAGAGAGAGAAAGAACGAGAGCATTTAGGTAAATAAAAAAAAAACCTTTTTATTTCCTTTGCTGCTTTTTAAAAGAGTTAAGTGTCCTTCAGGTAGATTTTAAAGCGTCATTGTGTCACTCTTTAATAACATCTCTTAAGCATTTCCTGTTTCTCTAGAGACCTGTCTTTTTTTATTATTCATCTTCGTGTCAAATTTTTAATCACCATAAAAAACGTACTAAAAAACAAGAACAGCTTCTAGTAATGTCAACGATGTAGGGTCACGTTTCATGTGCATTTCCAAAAATTTCCATTACATTTTGTGCAAACGCTGTCTTGTAATCAAACAGCATTTTCTTATTTTCTCAGGTGAAAAAACGCCTCCAGTCTCATGTCTGACTTCTCTCAGTGTGGGCCGGCAGTCGCGCAGGGGTGCAGGGTGAAAGGTCGCGCTCTAGGAAGCGCTTCAGAGAGGAAGTCAAACTGAGCAATTGCATTGTGGAAACGCAGTGGGTGACCGTGAGTGTAAGTGTCTGCGAGAGCGACAGAAGGGGAGGTAGAGCTAATGGTGTTGAGCCGAGTGCATTTAATGTTAGAGATAAGTTTGTTTGGATGGTGTACAAGTGGTTTGCTGAAGTTGGGTGAATAATGATGGTTTGTGCACATTTTACAGTTGGTGAAAATAAAATGCTATTGAAATTGTTTTGCAACTTTGCACACTCCTACTCAAACTTACAAAGTATGCAATATACAAGATAGATGGTATTACATTTTACTGGCCTCACACTTAACACAATCAAACCAAGTGAGAAAATAACCTAAAAAACTAGCTTTTGGTTGCTGATGAAATTGAGAACAGTGTAGAGTCGGGTGAAAATCTGCGGGCATGATGGAGCAGATTTGAAAATTGCTTTAGCGGAGACTCCTTAAGAAACAGATAGAGAGAGAGAGACAAGAGACAGAGAGAGAGAGAGGGGCTCCCTGCAGGCCTCGGCAGCTCAATCCTATTTATTGATTTTCTGTCCACTCCTTCAATATGTGGAATGTGCGCGGGCCAATAGATGATGACAAACCCAGGCCACCGAGGCAGCAGCGGCTCTAATTGAACTTGATGGAGTACAACTGAGGATCCAAGGTTCTTTTACTCTGTGACATTACAGGTTCTCCTCTGGCGGAGATAGAGCAACGGAGTGTGTGGAGAGGAAAGGCTGGAGGGGAAGAAAAAGGTGTAATCCTCTATTTCAGCCCTTCCCTCCCTAATGTTGCAGGTCATTCTCAAAACATGATGACTTTTTAGTTATGAAAAGGATTTTCAATATGAAAAATCACATGTAAAACCTTTAACTCTGTAACTTTTTATCAAATAATAAGAATTGGTTGATTTTGTTGTTTTGCACATTTTTTAAATAAATAATTGGAATTTGCTATAACCTAGAAAATGTCTTTTCACCCCCTTTTTTTTTTTGTCCCCATGTTTTGTTGTCCCTGGTTAATCATCAGTGCAGTGTATATATATATATATATATATATATATATATATATATATATATATATATATATATATACAGGTGCATCTCAATAAATTAGAATGTCGTGGAAAAGTTCATTTATTTCAGTAATTCAACTCAAATTGTGAAACTCGTGTATTAAATAAATGAAAAAGGCTCACATTTAACAAAAACCCACCAATTCACTATCTCAACAAATTAGAATATGGTGACATGCCAATCAGCTAATCAACTCAAAACACCTGCAAAGGTTTCCTGAGCCTTCAAAATGGTCTCTCAGTTTGGTTCCACTAGGCTACACAATCATGGGAGAATACTGATCTGACAGTTGTCCAGAGAAGACAATCATTGACACCCTTCACAAGGAGGGCAAATACAAACATTCATTGCCAAAGAAGCTGGCTGTTCACAGAGTGCTGTATCCAAGCATGTTAACAGAAAGTTGAGTGGAAGGAAAAAGTGTGGAAGAAGAAGATGCACAACCAACTGAGAGAACTGCAGCCTTATGAGTATTGTCAAGCAAAATCAGTTCAAGAATTTGGATGAACTTCACAAGGAATGGTCTGAGGTTGAGGTCAAGGCATCAAGAGTCACCACACACAGATGTGTCAAGGAATTTGGCTACAGTTGTCGTATTCCTCTTGTTAAGCCACTCCTGAACCACAGACAACATCAGAGGCATCTTACCTGTGCTAAGGAGAAGAACTGGACTGTTGCCCAGTGGTCCAAAGTCCTCTTTTCAGATGAGAGCAAGTTTTGTATTTCATTTGGAAACCAAGGTCCTAAAGGAAGGGTGGAGAAGCTCATAGCCAAAGTTGCATGAAGTCCAGTGTTAAGTTTCCACAGTCTGTGATGATTTGGGGTGCAGTGTCATCTGCTGGTGTTGTCCATTGTGTTTTTTGAAAACCAGCGTCCTTAGTTTGCCAGAAAATTTTGAGTACTTCATGCTTCCTTCTGCTTTGACCAGCTTTTAAAGATGCTGATTTCATTTTCTAGCAGGATTTGGCACCTGCCCACACTGCCAAAAGCACCAAAAGTTGGTTAAATGACCATGGTGTTGGTGTGCTTGACTGGCCAGCAAACTCACCAGACCTGAACCCCATAGAGAATCTGTGGGGTATTGTCAAGAGGAAAATGAGAAACAAGAGACCAAAAAATGCAGATGAGCTGAAGGCCACTGTCAAAGAAACCTGGGCTTCCATACCACCTCAGCAGTGCCACAAACTGATCACCTCCATGCCACGCCAAATTGAGGCAGTAATTAAAGCAAAAGGAGCCCCTACCAAGTATTGAGTACATATACAGTAAATGAACATACTTTCCAGAAGGCCAACAATTCACTAAAAATGTTTTTTTTTAATTGGTTTTATGAAGTATTCTAATTTGTTGAGATAATTGGTGGGTTTTTGTTAAATGTGAGCCTAAATCATCACAATTAAAAGAACCAAAGACTTAAACTACTTCAGTCTGTGTGCACTGAATTTATTTAATACACGAGTTTCACAATTTGAGTTGAATTACTGAAATAAAGGGAAAGGGAAGTGGTGTGTGGCCAAGTATGGTGACGCATACTCGGAATTTGTCCTCTGCATTTAACCCATCCAAGTGCATGTGTGCATGCACCCAGCAGTGGGCAGCCAATGCAGTGGGCAGCCAATGCTGCGGCGCCCGGGGAGCAGTTGGGGGTTCAGGTGCCTTGCTCAAGGGTCTCACCTCAGTCATGGTCCCTGCCGGACCTGAGACTCGAACCCACAACCTTCGGGTTACAAGTCCAACTCTCTATCCATTAGGCCACGTTCTGCCCTATAAATGAACTTTTCCACGACATTCTAATTTATTGAGATGCACCTGTATATGACCCTTTATTTCGTGTCATTGGTGTTATAAAACTAGCATCTTCAAAATGCAATAAAGTAATTCAAAGTTCAAATTTTGAAGAAGCAATCAGTTTGAGATTAAATTAAAATTCTTTTGCCCATGTGCTTAATATACAGATAAAATTGATTTTACATTGTGTGAAAGATTGTTAAAAAAGAAAAAAATAATAGTATGTATTTATTTTCTCAAATTTCATAAAGTAATCTTTTATGGGAATTTGTCGGTTGTGTTTATATCTCTAGTTAAAACCAGTGTTGCATTCTAGAAATGCAGACAACAAGCCAAATGTATTTACTGTTATCACTCACTGGCTATGTAGGCATGTGAACTTGTGAAATAAAGCAAAGAACAAAGTGAAGTACTTTATGATTAGTAGTAATGTCAAGAAATTAGTTTGTAGTTAGTATTGGCTTCTTGGTGAGAACTGTATTCAAAATATCACCATTTAGTAGGTCATAAAGTCAAAAGTTTCTGAGAACGACTGTCCTCCTTCCTTTACTTTCACTGCTCGGTCAAGCACAATGGAACCTGGTGCTTTACAATAACAACCTTCTGCCAAAAGCACAAGAAAACAAGGGGAGAAGAAAAGCTCTGTGCTCTATTTTGATGAAAGTAACAAGCACAGCTTGTCGTAAATAGGCTTTCTGAGGCCCGAGGCAACTCCTCCCCCCAGGGGAGCCGCTTTCTCTCTCGCTCTCTCCCCGGGCTGCTGTCGCCAAGAGGGCCTTGCAGCTGACACGGGAAAAAAGCACAAACAAGACGTGTCTTCAGCTGTTCTGACAGAGAGAGGAAATGATATTTTCTGGGAGAATGCTCACTTGTTCACCCAGGTTTTTCTCCCCGCCTCATGAGGGAATAAGACATGAGGATGACACGGTGGAAAAGCCCAATGTGGTTTTTTCATGAAAGTGCTGCAGCATCCTAGTGAAGTCTTTAATTTGAGGTTTACTGGGAAGCCTGGAAGTGGAACCCCACAGACCTCTGGAGTCTGGAGACTTGTGTTTTGTGTGCTTGTGTGGTGTTTTTTTTATTTCATCATTTTATTTTGTGTTATTTCTGTTGTTTTCATCTTCTGTTGTTTCTGAAGGCCCGTTCACACCATGAACAATAACTATAAAGATTATTAGAAGATATTAGCATCCACACCACTGGATGACATTAACTATTTATTCTAAGAGCACACTCTTCTGCCACTTTAAATTCTCGAGCTCGTTATAGCAGGATTGATTCTGTGATTTTATCGTTCATCAGCTGGAAAAAAATAATTCTGACAGTGATTCCAATGTTATCTATCTATCTATCTATCTATATATCTGTCTGTCTGTCTGTAATTCTGTTGTTCTATTTATCTGTCTGTCTGTTCTATCTATAATTCTATCCATAGTTCTAATAGTTCTATTGTTCTGTCATTCTTTCTGTAAGGCCTGTTAATGTTTTAAACTTTTTTCAAAACTCCCAAGTTTTCAAGGCTTTGTCGAGTCTTGAGAAACTTTGCTTTTCTGGTAAGAAATTTCAGTTCACTTTAATTCTACCTCCTTACATTCAAATTCAAATTGCAATTCAACCTCAAAATTCAATTAAAATTCCGGAACTGAATTGGAATAAATAAAAGGAATTGTCACTTCAATTCTGAACGGCACACAACTCTGGTGTTGTGTTGTGTTGTGTTGTTGCGGCGTGCGGCGTGGCTCCATGCCCCAGTGCTGAGGGCCAAGCCCGGGTCGTCACGCTCTGCGCACAGGCTTCTGATCCCTGATAACCCAGATGTGTGCTTATTCAAATGGGAGCAGCTCCAGGCTTCCCCTTGCAAATAAGGGGCCATCCGCACGTATCGTCACACAAATTAAAAACGGCCGTTTGTCTGGCGGATAAGAGTCTGTGAGAGGTGTGTGCACGTCTGCGTGAGAGTAAATGAGAGAGCGAGAGAGAAAAAGAAAGGTGTGGATACTCTCCAGCCGAGAGTCTTTGATGTGCACGCCCGTTCTCCTCCTCCACTGAACCTTGGTACTTCCACTTCTTCCTGCTGCTGTCATCTCCGTCCCTCTGGAATAAAGGAGGGGAAGAAAGAGAGAAAGTGATTTTCTCCACACCACCACCTGCATTTGAGAGCCTTGAGATTTCTGGGGGGTTTTCTTTCTGAATAAATCTTCTCCCTTTTCTCCTCCGTTGGCTCGAATCCCCAACCGTATAAGCCAGTCTGATCCGTCCCAATAATAAAAGTATTGCCAGCCAGTCTCTGTGAAAATAGGTTCAGCACATATCTAATTCACTTTAATTACTGCCGCATTCAGAGCTGCAGACACACTGCTGACTAGGTCAACCTGCGAGCGTGCAAACGTGCACATACGCACATCGTTTTTGGTCAGGCCTCTTGGATGGTTCTGTCAGATTGCATGAAGCTCAGGAGTGAATTGGATCTATGCATAAATAAGTCCGACTGTCCCGTGGACTGAGGCTTTAATCTACTGTCTTTCTAACTCGCTTTTGCTTTACCCTGCCCTCAGGTAATTCTGAAATCTCCCACAATCCCTCCGTCTCTGCCTCTGTGGCTAACAGCTGGTATCTGTGTGCTTCCAGCTGTGTGCTTGTATAAAATCTCTCGTAGAGTGGCATATTTAATTTTGAAATGCCCATTTCTCTTATTAAATCATTATGAAGACAATGTGAAGTGCTGGGGAGTAGCTAACCAATAGTTATGGCAACTTTAGCATGACAGTAGTTCAAAAGAGTGTAGATTTTCCAGTAACAGGCTACTTTATTGCGGTGAGTAGTGATGTAGCGACTAAATGCAATACAACGTATTGTGGTTAAGTCACAATGCAGGCTTGTTTGCAGCCATGTGAACTGAAGGAACAATCAAACAAACTCTCCTTAAGACTTCTCACACACTAACGTTCAAAAGTTTGAGATTTGCTAAGTATTTTTATGTTTTTGAATCTCTTATGCTAACCAAGGGTGCATTGATTTGATCAATGAATACCATAAAAACAGTAATGTTATTACAATTTACAGTTTTTCTCAGTTGCTTTGGTGCATTTCTCAGATCAGAAATGAAATTCTCAAAACTACTTGTTCAACCTCCACATCATCTAGTCACTTGTGCACATCATAAAAGCAATTTCTCATTCTTTTGAACAAGTTGCGATTGCTTTGGTACATTCCTGCAACTATGTACATTTGTCTGCGGTTACCTACATTATCAGTTGCTAATGTCATGTTGTTCAAAATGTATTATATAGTTCTCCGTGCAGTAGTCTTGTCCCTCAAAACATCTAGTCATTAGTTCATCGTATAAGTCATTACATGCAAAATGGTTGATCTAGTTGTCATAGACAGTCAAGCATATTTTCTACACATTTCTATTAGTCGTTTTGTAAATTTGCCATGAATTGTGCAAGTGAATCTTGACTTTCACTAATGAAGAGAATGTAGATCAATCAATGATAAACCAGTTCTCTGAAATAGCTCAAAGATGCATCTCATGAACCTTCACTTGGAAAGCATATATAGACAGAGGACAACACAAGAGTTACAAATTCTGACAGTGGATGAACATCCAGGAAACGATCAGGGTCAACAGCCGAGAGGAAGAAGAGGAGTAAGGATGCGTGGTGGAAGGGTACAAAACAGGAAGAGGCCAAGGACAGAGGTGCATATCAGATGAAATAAGGGCCACTATGTGGACCATGTTGTCACTCATGGCCTTACAATGGCTGAGGCGGGTCGAAGGGTGCAGCCAAATATTGGGAGATCGACCATATCTTCAATAATTCAAATATTTCAAAACAGTTTCTTTCAATCAATATCCTGCATACAGTAATGTGTAAATTTGTACTTTTGAAATGGATATATGGAATACATACAAAGTGGTATTAATAGGAGCCTACAAAGATGTTCTAGTAAAACATCACACTTTAATGAGTCAGCATCTGTAGATTTACATTTACATGAGTTAATTTAACGTGTTAATTTACTGCAGTTAATAATAATTTAATTCCTCTCTCGCTGTCTTTCAGCAGTACATGGTGCATAATACCTAAAAACAACACAGATGGAAAACAAGATGCTTTGTTGAATTTTAACATATACAAAGAATTGCAGAAATATTTGTCTTACTTTCTGATAGTTTTGGCGCATTATTATATATATATATATATATATATATATATATATACATATATATGAAAATGTCAAAGCAAATTTTTAAATAGATATTATCTACGAATGTTCAATACAGTAACTGTCATCCAAACTATTGCCATACAGAGTGCACTGTTATACTGACAACATGACTAAGCATTTTGACTGTCTTGTTTGTGAACAATGACACAAGGACTTGTCATTCTGATGGCACTGATATTTCACTGACATAAATACTTCCTTTTGAGAGATGAACTAAAGATTTTGAATAAGTTACAGGCTTTTGCGGGTAATCCATTGTGTGGTGCTGTTTGTACGAATTGTTTTGAGAAATGCACATACTTCTTTGCAAATATTAAGGACGAGTCGAGAAAAGCACCAAATTGACTGAGAAAAACTATAAAATAACAGGTTTCTATAATATGTTTTAAAATGTAATGTATTACTATGATGGCAAAGCTGAATTTTCAGCAGCCATTACTCCAGTTTTCAGTATCAAATTCTTTCATCCGTAGAATTCTTTGATCAATAGAAAGCATTTACTTAAATAGAAATCTTTTGTAACATTATAAATGTAACTTTTTATCAATTTTTATGCATCCTTGCTGAACAAAAGTTATTTCTTCGAAAACAAACAAATAAATACTGACCCCAAAGTTTTGGACATGAAATTGATTCATTCTAGTGAATTAGTTCATTTGGACAGTCCATGTAAATGAACTGACTCAAAATGATTCACTGATTTGATTGCAGCACTTTTAGGGATAATATTATATTTTCATGCTGTCTAGAGTTGAGCGTTGCAGTTGTGTGTTGAGTTTTGTTGAACAACAGTAGTTCAGCTGCTGTCGAAATACCAGCCCGATCTCACAGCAGTTCGTACATATTTTACGAGGTGGCTAATTCGTACGAATTCGTATGAATTTGTACGAATGACCTACACCTAACTCTGCCCCTAAATCTACCCGTCACTGGGGTTTAGACAAATCGTACTAAATCGTACGAGTGAGGTCGTAGGAATTTGTACGAATTAGCCACCTCGTAAAATACGTACGAATTGCCGTGAGATAGCGTTGGAAATACGGGTTTTCCTGTAACAGGTTACTTTTTTAGTGAATTGGTTCATTCGGACAGTTAATTTAAATGAAGAGGTTTAAAACGATACGCTGATTTGAGTCTCTGTGCAGCATTTTAGATCAACTTATAGCAGAACATTTGTTTAAATGTATCTCTTTTGTATAAACAATGAGATGAATTCTAGTTGTACTTTGTATATTTAGTTCTTTTGTTACCTTCATTATGGTTTATTCATTCAAAAACTCAAATTGTTTTTTGTTTCTGATAAATATGGCTCTGGGTAAATTATGAATTATGTTGTTGGATAGTTATGTATTTAAAAACATATCGCCCTCTTAAATATCTTCCTTCAATGTAGTCTAAATTTTGAGTAACTTCTAGTTTGCCAAGTTACAGTTTTAAAGTAACTTCCCAACACTGGGAATTGTTATTATCATTAATCTGTTATTCACTCCCTCCAGGCTTTGACTTCTTGTGAGTTCTGAATGTCTTCTTCTCACCCCTGTTCAGAGGGCAGTTTCTCTCAAACAGCATTTGTAAAGTGTTATATTGAGATTTATACTGACATCAGTCAAAAATGGCATGGCCTTGCACTGAGTGAGTGAAAGTTTTGGTGATAAACACAGCACTATCTAGAGGGTCATCATCGGTTTATTTCCTGTTGTGGCTGACATTCTCATTTACTGTATGATAAACTGACTCTGTTGGCATAAAAATGTGATCTCTCATATAGAGTGAATATAAACATGAGAATACAGTCTTATGTTTTTAGTGTTTTTTGGTGGTATTGCACATAGCCTCAGATGGCACACCCATGGACCACCCATTGAGAGTTAACAATCCATCTAATGCATATTTGCACAAGTAGATTTATTTTATTTTATTTTATTTTATTGTTTATTTGTTTTGAGACTTTCAAAAACATAAAACATTCTTTTTGGAATCTTTTTTTTTTCCCACTATTTTCCAGGTTTCATGTTATGGATAATGGAAAATATCTAATGGATAGCTTTCTTAAATTATTTTATTTTATTTTATTTTACTTTACTGTTTTGAGAGACATTTAAATGCATAAAACACTCTTTTTGCAACTCTTTTTTTCCCCTTTTCTGCTGCCTTTCATTTTGTGGATAGTTGATAATATCTAATAAATAGCTGTCTAAAATGGCAATTTTATTGAATGATTGACTGACTGACTGATTGATATTTTTTAAGGGAAATTTTGCCCTGTCTGCTGCCTTTCATGTTATGGATGATGGATAATAGCTAACATAGCTTCCCCTAGGTATTATAGTCTGGTTTTGTTTGAAACACTTAAAAGTCAGGAAACTATCATAGATATTCAAGGCCATTAAGTACATTCTTATTGTTTTTGGGAGGATTTATTATTATTATTATTATGACTATTACAAAGGCATTTTTCTCCATACCAATCTATTTTTGTTTTGTCTTCAGACTCTCACCTTCCTAAATAGGCAGTTTGTAGACTGAATAATCTGTAAAGTGGGCCAGATATGAAGGGCGCAATATGAATTGTAGCTCCAGTGCTTCAGAACTGCTGAATTATATGTAACTCCAATATAAGATGTGCATAACTGTTCATTTAAATTCTCTTTGTCAGAGACAGCAAGCTGTCCTTTACAAATTTAGTTGCAGCTCTAGGAATCATTAAAGCTGCTATCGGGTACTGACTCATGTGTGGACTTGTTTTTAATGTAATGATTTGGTCTCACCACCCAGAGCTCACTGAACTGTTCCCAGCGAGAACCTCATTTTATCTGATTTGTAAATTTGGCCGGTTAAGTCTTAGTTTTGTGATGGTGCTTTTATAAACCACTGTACAAGCATCTCAGTTACCCACCAGAAAAGACTAGCACTCCCTTAAGGAAGAAGACTGTTTCAAACACCAGTTTGTTTCATTCTGGAATCTTTCTTTAGGCAACGAAATGAAAAAGTAACAAATAGACAGGCACTGACAAAATTAGTCTTGACATAAAGCATAAAAAAGAGTATGACAGTATATCTGCCATTTTCTGGAACAATGCTAACCATCCCCACCTCACAGTCCATGACCCCTCTCTGCTTTGAGAGTGCATGACCATGAGGTCAGATTTATGAAAGCACTTAATGGAGCTTCAAATGGGAGGAGCCATATATATGTCCATATAAACCCGCCAATCACAACACTAAGGATGTATGCCATTTGTGGACAGAAGGCCAAATCTGTCTGAATATTATATAGGTCATTGAAATTACATCAACATACATCTGCAACACTGCTGCTACAGAGTGAAACAGACAGCAGATGATTCCCAAATGTATAACTCTTATGAACTGGCTCATTTGTGTCACTCCACAACATACAGAGCAACCAATAACTATTATGAGTGGGGTCTTTTCAGTGAATCAACAACACACAATGCTGAAAGTGTAGTCTGATTCTTGAA
The DNA here is from genome assembly GCA_021397915.2 of Tor tambroides. Taxonomy (NCBI): domain Eukaryota; kingdom Metazoa; phylum Chordata; class Actinopteri; order Cypriniformes; family Cyprinidae; genus Tor; species Tor tambroides. The sequence continues at coordinate 22,507 of JAFVLL020031393.1, forward strand.
CAAATGAATCGCTTTTTTTCTTTGTAATCGAACACATAAAAAATTGAGACTTAAATCCTGACTGAATTGTTCATATAAGCGTGTAAAGTTAGATGTTACTTTTTGTCTGTAGCATTATACAAAAATAAATTGAAATGAATGAAATATGTTAAAATATTCGTTGTTTGGATTGTATTGTTTATTATATAGAGACAAGACAATTATTATTGCATCATTCATTGAGTCAAAACTATGCAAGAATAGTTTTTATTTTTTTAATTCAGTCTCATCATTTGGCAGTAAAAATGCATTTGTTTTTTGGGGGGGTTTTTGCAAATAATTTTCCGTCAAAAGGTTTTAAAGTGAGAAATTACTAACAGAAATGTAAATTGTTTTGTAGATATTTAGAAATGTACATTTTAATATCATTCCCATCCCTAATGGTAATTATTCAGGATTAGCATTATGTCAAAGTTCCACAATTTTACCGTCTGATACTATCAGTGTACCATGGTACAGATATATATATATATATATATATATATATATATATATATTTTTTTTTTTTTTTTTATATAGGCACCCTATATTGGTTTTGATGATTTTTCACATGAAATTTCACGGCAATGCCAATAAACCAGGTTCTGTATATGTGCTATGTTTTTACTATTGTTGTGGTTTCTGCAGGGCACAGCGGTGATGTTTCAACACTAATGGAATAAACACAAATATCCGCATGACATATAGCCGTCTGAAAACCCTTCGGCAATGTGTGTATGTGTGCACATATGAGAGTACGTAACAAGCTCGGCCCGTGGTGTACGAAAAGCTTCTCAGCAGAAATGTAGCAACAGTGGTGATTTGCTCTTCGCTAACCCCACAGGTGGCACACAATACCACCACCATCTACATGGGTTTAGTAATATGGGTGAAACAGCAATTCCCTATAGGCAACCTGAATATGCAAAAAAAACAATGTAAGCATGCAAATTTTATATCTCTAGGCTTAGCGTATTTACAGTGATACCCTGGCCCTTTTAGAAAATACCATTTGAACATAACCACAGTATCATTATGCAAAGATGCATTCCTCATTAGCCTTAGCAATAGTTTAACTGTGGCCAATTTGGTTGTTTAGTAACTCTGGCTCCTGCTGCTGTGGGAGCTTTTCCATCCACTGACTGTCGTGACAGTCCGGCTTGCGTCAGGAGACTGTCTCGTCCCATATTTCAACAGTTTTCTCATTAAAAAGGCTGAATGTGCGCGAAAGGGCTGAAGGAAGACAAAGCGCTAAACTCTGAGTGTTGTTTAAAGGCAGTTTAAGGTGCTCTTCCTCCACACTGTCTGTCAGAAACCTGGAGCGTCTCAGTTTGACACAGACTGAGAAAGCATGACGGCTGTGCTATCGCACACGATCGCGCGCACCGTCTCCATCCTTCAGTCATTTAGATTTTCCACACTCTATCCATACATATATCCATATTTTTCACAAATCTTGTTTCAGCCTCCATTTAGTCGAGAGAGACAGAGAGAGAGCTATTTATCCATTTTACACCTTTCCGAATTTTCGCTCTGCGTCTCTCCTCTATAAAATAATAGTTCCAGCCCACACAAAACATCACTGAACCCTGTTTGCCTGCATTTATTATGCTCCCCTCACCTGCCTGTGAATGCAGCACCAGAAATGCGCTGAAACACACACGCGCTTCCAGCAAAGCTGAAAGTTTTTTGCGGTGCACTCTTCTCGATCTGATTTCACAGGTTAATTACATTGTTTTGTTGGTATGTTTTACGTTTATTCAGACAAACAAATAATGCTCATCATCTCTCAGATAATTAAATGGACCTCGACTAAACAAACACCCCCCTCCCTTTCTAATAAAAAGGGCTCATCTCCACAACGTTCAAGTGTTCTTCACTTTGACAAGTGTCATTTAAAAACCGTTGTTGTTATGGCAACCACAGACTCATTACAGTTAATTCACTAATTGCTAACTGGAGCTCTGATTGTTCAAAATTACCTCAGGGACGTAGTTGTATACTAGCGGTATGCAGATCGGGTAGCCGTTAGTACTTCCGCTCATAAAGGCCTCTAATTGAGCACAATGCTCTTTAAATTAGCTTCCACTCCCCCTCTTTTTCCCCTCCTGTTCTCACTGGTCCTGCATCTGGCTTATCAAGCAGTTTGTAATCAAGAGGCTGGTTGCCATGGTGATTAATCGTCGCCTTTTCTGTCAGCAGTTTTTAGAGAGATGGGGCTTGATGTTTGTTTGTTAATGGGCCAGTAAACAATGGGACCGGAGTTTTTTTTTTTAATCGCCTTCATGGATTTTCCAGCGAACGTCTCCATCGCCGAGTCTAAATCCTTATTGTGTTTGAGCAAAAAGGGTGATGGACAAATGTGTTTTACAGAAAAAATGACCTAGCCAGTGTGGAGACTATTGTGTTTCTAGCCATTTTGGACAAACATCTACATCACTGTAAAAAAAAAAAATTGTAGTACATTTACAAGAGAATACTTTCAGTCTTTCTACTTCAAAATTTCTAATTTAATTTAATGTGTTACTTTCTGTTTCTTTGTAATTATTTGTGAAATTTTCTAGTAATATCTGAATGAAAAATGTTTCAAAGTAAATATAAGTTTTCTTAACTGAAAGCATTTAATTTTAATTAGTTTTTACATCTTATATGTATACAGGCAGTTGAGCTGATGAGAAGAGGAGGAACAGGCTGAGAAAATGTCTAGATTTGATCTTACATAAACCACATGAGCACCACAGGTCAGGCCACATGATTTTACCACTAGACCTTACATAAAAAGTATTGTTTAAATAATTAATATAGACATTAACATGGAATTTAATTATTTGAACTTTTTTAAAATATAATATTTATTAATATTGATTATTATTATTAATTATATAACTATTTTTAATTATTTCATTTTAATTACTTGTAATTTAATTATTTTATCATGGAAATGAATGCATGTGAGCTGACTGATCTGATAATTTGCAGTGTAGGCCAATGAAATGTTAAAATAATAACAAAATTTGATACATTTGAATGGCTATAAACCATTTTATCCGCAGAAGTTTCTAAAATGTTGCATGTTGTTGGTATTGATATTGGTGTTTTTTACATATGTGATTTTTTATTTTCTATTTTTGCCCTTGGAGTAGAGTAGAAGAGGATAGAAGTGGTGTCACCCATCACTATCACAACATTGCATAGAGGGGTCTTAGTGTAGCCACAAAAACAGACACATAGAAACTGATGTCTCAATCAGGCCACGCCCCTTCCACCTTCAGCCACACAGTGACAGTGACCTGTCAACCCGAGCTTTCTTTCGGTTTGTACGTTCAGTGAACGCACAAACACTTATGTCTGGATGACATGCTGTCTGTGTGTGTGTGTGTGTGTGTGTGTGCGAGAGAGAGAGCTCTTTGAAGCACACACAGCTCAAAGGCCAGGAAGGCAATCTGAGAACTTCACAGGCACACGGGATAAAATTGCCTTGAACCCAGAGGTGCAGGGAAAGAGCAATTTGTGTTCCATCTGTTCGGGTACTACCTATTAAGGACACGGGCACTCCACGCCTGAGAGAGAGAGAGAGACTCCAAATCCAATTATTTTAGTATAGTACCACGCTTTTCCTTTTGAGGGACGGAACATCTATATTTTGTTTTGATGTCGTTGTTTTCTTTCTTAAAGACCGAGCCTCTGTCATGCTCTAGACAGGAAATCCTCTGACACTCAGGAATATGGTGCCCAGGCTATAAGGTATATTGTGGGTCAGGAATAAACTGTCTGCTTTGTCTGCATTTGCAAAACATGGAACTGGAAGAGAGAGAAAGAGAGAGACAGGCTAGTCAGCTGTCTACCTAGACAGCATTTTAAGGCATTCCCGATGTCTCTGCATAATTATGCAACCTTATAAAATACCTTAGAACAAATTCTAAGGCAGCATCATGTGCAATGACAAATGCTTGGAAAATTAATTTAAGAAGATGGACAAAGTTAGAGAAATGCTTCATTGCAAAAATGACTTTTATTTCAGTAAAATATCTAAAATCCTAAAATAAGATAAATTCATAAATATCAAGACCAAGATTGCATTTTCAATATAAGAAGCAATACTGCATAAGATAATAAATCATTATCATTTGCTCACTCTCATACCTTCCCAGAAGTATATGACTTTCTTTCTTCAACATTCTTCATGAACACAAATATAAATAATTTGGGGCCTCAAAAACCACACAGTGACAGTAATCCATATAACCCCAGTTGATGAATCAATATCTTCTGAAGGAAAACAGTATGTGTGTGAGAAAAATACTAAGAAAGAAAGAAAGAAAAAGAAAGAAAGAAAAAGACATACACAGGGATGGCATGAGGGTGAGTAAATGTTTTTTTTATTCTTGGCTGGATTATGCCTTTAAAACTTGTTTTTATTCTTTAATATGCAGGTAAGTGTAGTGTGTCTTACTGCACAGGCAGATTTTTTCATTTATTTATAGTGAAATGTATAAAAATCTGCTAGTGAAGTAAGATATAATTCATATGAAAACTTATATTAAAGAATAAAAACCAGTCTTTATATCTGCAGTGTTATTTCACAAGTAAACTGGTTTAACTGGAAAATTAGAAAAAATGTTTGAAAATGAATGAATATAGAAATTAATAATTATTATAAAAAATGATTTGTTTTACACACATATTTGGGTATTTTGGTGCTTAATATAGTGTTACAGTGTTGCTTCATTAGTGTAGCCACACGGAAAATGCGGTCACACTTTATTTAAGGTCCAAATCTCGCTATTAACAAACTATTAACTACAACTTTGCCTCAATAAAATCCTAATTTTCTGCTAATTAATAGTTAGTAAGGTAGTTGTTAAGTGTATATTGGGTAAGATTAGAGATGTAGAATATGGTCATGCAGAATATGTGCTTTATGAGTACTAACAAACAGCCAATATGTTAATAATAAGCATGCTAATAAGCCACCAGTTAATAGTGAGAATTGGTCCCTATATTAAAGTGTTACCGAAAACGCTACTGAAAAGTCCAAATTTTCCATGCGATTTTCAAGACAAACGCTGTTCATATGACATACAGAGTAGGACGTTCCAGACTGGTCACTTCTGAGGGCACATTTCAGTCAGGATGCTGCCTTGGAAGCAATAAGATCCTGTGGAACAAAGCTTTTGTGTTATTAAAGATTTCTCTCCGAGACATGAGTGATGTGAATGGATTGGTTCTCTTAACTTTTCACCCTCTGCTGAATTAACATAACACTAGCCAGGAGGGAAGAGTGTTGCCTGGGCAACGAATTGCCACCATTTGCAGTGGGATCAGAGTTGCAAACTGCGAAGGGTAAAACCTTTAGCATCGGGTGAAAGACAGGCCCAGACGGTCTTACGCCTGTCAGAGCCTCCAGAGAGAAGGGAAATAGAGTGGTTGAATTGCTTTGGCAGTTGATTACATGGCCTTAAAAAAACGGCGAGATTAAAACGCTGCATAAAGTCACCCAAAGGTAATCTCATTTTATCTGATGTGACTGCAGAGTTCTGGCTCTTTTCTCAGTAGGAAGTCTCAAAGGATCCGTGATGGAAACAGAAAAGACCTGAAATCCTGCGAGGCTCACATTCGTCTTGTCGTCAGAGCGAGCCGAGTTTCGGACGGCAAGAGATCCGCCGCTAATCAGCCGGGCCTGTTCTCTGCAGGGAACGGTCGCTGATGAGAGCCACTGCAGATTAAAATGATGCATGATTGTAGATTGCGAGAATTTCAAAGCGTCTGACATTATAGCTGGGCTGCACGACGATTCCCCACACCCAGCCGTTTAGAGCCAGCCAGACAGGAAGTGCTGTTTTTGGCTGCGGCTCCCGTCCAATTGCAGTCACATGATGACAATGACATCCCTCACTTTCGTTCAGAGGTGTGTGTGTGTGTGTGTGTGTGTGTGTGTGTGTAAGAGTTCTCAGCAAGAACCCAATTAAAGCATGTTGGGGGAAGGATATCTTGACCCAGCCCAGCTTTAGTGAATGACAATAGCTGCATTGAGAGAGACGCGGCTCCTGACAAACTGATTTCCAGGTGCTAAACAGCCTGCAACACCTAAGCGCCTCCTCGAGAAAAGAGACGGGGGTCTGACTCGCGGTCTGAGATATTAAGAGAGGCAGAGGAAGCGCAGGGATGTGGGTGGATGGACGATTAGCAGCAGCGGTGCTTCACGAGGAAGGGAGCTGGCCGCTCCTCGTGCCAGCTGTGAAACAAATGGTGTTTAAACGCAGTAATACAGTAAGACTGGAGCAAAAGATGGGGATTTGCACACAAAGACTGACTGACAGATGGAGAGGGAGGAGAGGCAGCCAACCTTTAAGAAAGCAGAGGGGAAAGAAAGACGAGTTAGATTAATAGATAGACAGAGCCAGGTTCAGGCACAGAGGATCTTTCGGGAAGCATTATACGAGGAGATTTTGAGGGGTCAGAAATGAGCAGGTGTTGCATCAGGGAGATTTGGAAATTGTGGGCGTCATGGACGTAGATGAGGGTGATAATTTATTATTTTTTCATTATAATTTAAAAAAATTTGAATTATTTTTCTCCAGCTATGAAGTTTTGTGTGATAGGAAACTTGTAGTTGGTTTAATTTGCATCTTTGTTGAACTAAATATATATGATTTTGATTTTTTTTTGTTATATTTTTTATATTTTATTCTGTTATATTTAGTATAATATTTTATGTGATTTGTTAATTTTTAATTATTTTTTATATTTATTTTAGCATTTTTATCCAGTTGAAATGTTTGTGCTAATATTGGATGGTGTTTATTTTATTCAATTTTTTATCTAAAGTCACCTTCTTCGTAGCACTTTAAACAATAGATATTGTTATAAAAGCAGCTTCACAGTATTGAACAGAAAAGTAACAGAATTGATTATCAAAATGTAGGCAAATACAAATTCTGCAATAAAGCAGCTGTAGCAAGACAATGGAGTCATTATTCAGCTCCAGTCAGTTCAGTGTTGATTCAGTTCAGTTCAATAACTGCGTCAATGTTACAAATTTGATTCGGCTATAAAGCTGAAGACAGTAGTGTCATTATTCAGCTCAATTCAGTTCAGGTTTTGTTCTCACCCGATGTCATTGCCATCAAATTGATGATATTACTGAATATTAAGTGTCTTTTAGACCCCAACTAAGGAAGCCAAACTCCATCGGTGACAGAAATTTAGAAAAAACCCTTGGGAGTAACCAGGCTCAGTCTGGGAACCATTTTTCCTCTGGCTTAAATGAATGAACATGGTGTGATATCATTAAAACAGCTTCCACTCAAAGGCAAAAGCTTGCTTCTAGAATAACAAGCCATGGTTTAATTTAATTCTCACCATTTTTCAAAACAAATTGAGGTTATGTAAGTGAACTATTTTGCATTATGTCGATAGCGCTTTGTACAGTCAAAACGGCAAAAAATCCCTTTCCTGGCTAATTTTTATTTTCGTTTTATTTCTTTTTATATTGACTCCCCACCATACATATGCAAATGGCCCAGGTTGGCGTTCTAGTTATTCCACCGATGTGAATATCGAATACAGAACTGCTCTGCAGCTGCGACAGAAAGAAAGAAGAGTGGTAAAATGGGTAAAACGTGTACACCGTGAGGAGAAGGAAAGTGGGAGGTATGAGGGCAACTGGAGTGGCACACATCAAAATTGCATTGAGAGGAATGGAAGGCATGAGACAGGGAGCAAAAGAGAGAAGCAAGCATATTAACGGGCATAAGCGGTGTGCAGAGACACCCCTCCAACAGCCAGTGACACAGTGAACTGCAGGAAAGGGGGGCCAGCGGAAGAGCAAGCATGGAAATGAGCACCTGGAGCTTATTTATCTAAAAGCTTCTTTCAGCTCGCACTTTTTATGGCATAGCAGGAGCTGACTAGCAATAAAAACCACTTTGTGAATCAATTATGTCCCTGGAATGGTATATGGACTATTTAATTGTACAGCTCTCCATCCTGTAACTTTACTAATTGCACAGCACTTCCTTCAGCTGGGCTCCCCCTC